>DWAP01000257.1:0-24343 GCA_018230625.1 Heliconius eleuchia | reverse complement strand
ACCACACGTACTTTAGTCGCCTCTTACGACACCACCAGTACCAGGATGATCCTATCTCCTCTAGGCCGGGATCACACGGCGAGATGTATGAATTTAGATGGAAAAAAATGTTTCTAGATCCTCTCTTGTACCTACAATGTTATATAAGAGATACATTGCTAAAATAATTTTTATATTATGTAATCTGTTCAATAATAAACTAAACAATTAATTAATAATCACACTTTTATCCCTAGGTTGTTGGGATGGTGACCAGAAAAGACATAGCTCGCTACAGGGTGTGGAGACATCGTGGTCACATGGGCATGGAAGAACTACTTCTCTCTAGTGAAATATAAATTAAATATACTATTGTTATTTAAATTAAAGTCACAATTTACAAAACTTCCTTAATAAGATTAGCACCTTTCTAATAGTCTTAAAAGTTCTAAATACATTAGTTCTTTTAAACTTTATTTTAATGTAAGATCATGTTAATTTTATAATAATAAAGCATAATGACATTTTTTTTTATAAAAATTGAAGAATCAAAAAGTTTTTATATCTTTTATATTTTTATTAACAATTATCATGTTTTAAGTGCCAATAAATACATCAAAATGTTTAGTAATTTGTGTACTTAATTAGTTAAAAAGATCTTGTATACAAACTTAATTATTAAAAAATATGTGATAATTACTTACTATTAAAAGAAAAGACATTCACCAAAGCTATTTATTCCCTGCTATGATTAATTGTAAAAGAGTTTTATTTACAACATACCTTTTGTAAATATTGACAAAGATTTATATAATGTTACAAAATAAAAGATTAAATCGTATTCTATGCTTTATTTATATTATCCCTTTATTATAATTTATTGAACATTAGTGATAAGCCTATGACACTTAGCTTAAAACTAGCCAGTAATAATTTCTTTTGTAACATTTGTTGATATTTTTTTTACATTGTCATCTTCAAAAATAGAGTAGAGCATAATTTTTGCAAATGTTAGTTATTCACGAAAAGCTCCCATCCTATTCCTGCCCATAAATTTATAAATAAAATCACTGGCAGTATCACTAATATCAGCAATATATAGTTCACAAATTCATCCATGGAATATTCGTTTCTGTGCTCTCTTTGTAATAGTAAATATAAATAAATCTTATCTTGTATTTATATTTTCTGGTCTCAAATGGATGTATTCGCCTCAAATTCTGAAGTTGTTTTGAAAATATGTCACATCGCTGTCAGAATGACATTTTAAGGACTAGTCTTGAATATAGATAAAATATATTTGGGACAAATGATGTTGCTATTTTTATTTATTCAGACGAAAATAAATACATCATATATCTTAATAATTTTATTTTATAAAATGTAGTCTTAATGATTGTTCCATAATACACACAATAATATATAATTAGCAGTTAAATATATTAAAACAATATATAATTATGTCAACAAGCAACATATTGTACAACACTTCAAGTTATATATTAAATTAACAGATTAAATAACATTATAAATCATAAGTATCAAACAGGCAAATGATGGCTTGTTGAGGGTCCTCGAAATATCTTGGCTTGTCGATTCTAGTGATACCATAATCCATTTCCAGAGCTGGCAATATGTATCCACTGTTGTTGCCAATGCTGTGGTTCAAACTGGCTCTTAGAGATTGGTTCATTGTATGGGAAACAAATTTCGATGGCTGGGGCGTGTTAAATTTATTTCTTACAGCATTATTCGCCATTCTCTTCATACGCATCACATTTCCTTTTATTGTTTCCAGTATCTTGTGGTTTTCAGGCATATGCAAAAACTCCTTAAGGTCCTAAAAATAAGCAAAAATATTTTTGTCAGAACTATTAATTTTTTATCAATAATTTTGTATAAGCTTTAAGTTGACATTGCCAACATCATCACCTTTCTAGGCTCATCGTATTTGGCGAACAGCCATAAATATGTGGATAGTATGCAAAACAGTTGAGTTTCACTATTGCTGAATCGCCACATAAATTTCAAAACTGGCGGAATCCGTTCTCTCTGTGAAAACAATAACATAATAAATTTAAAAAAATATAAATAAAAAATATAGGAAATTTTATATAAAAATGGGTGTGAATACGTTTTGCATTTTTGATATTACTTTAAAGTGAAAAGAGGTGAAAATACCACATGGACAGGTTAATTATATAGACAGGGAAGGGAATATTTTTTAGGTTTTAGAGTGGAGAGAAAGCAGTTAAACAGAATTAAAAAAAACAATTTTCTAGTGGACTTTATTGCCGAAGAAAAAGTACTTTCAGCGATTACAGCTTCGATTTTGATTTCGGAAAGCACTGCGTATCGAGTGACGAAAATCAACGCTGCGCTTGGCCTCGAAACTAGAGCGAAGAAATTAAAGTATTAAATACATCATTTCCTTGAGTGGAAATCGAACCTACAACAACTCGCTTTTACAGCCACAGTCTAGGGCTCCAACGCCATATTTGGTCTCTGGATATTTTAATATATTATTATTAAAGTATAGTGATTTCTAAACTCACCGCGTATATCTTAGGCCCAGTAACTTTGTACCTGGTCAAGTTAACAAGCACAGACGCGGCCGACTTCAACACTTCCACGCTTGAAATGGATCTGTTAGTGACCGACATGTAGATGTAGACGCGGCGCACTATGGACGCGGCGTTCGTGTCGTACATCATTGGGATTACTTCAGTTAGCAGTTCTGTAACAATGGAAATTAGTATATTGATTAATATTATATATGTTAGACCAAAAATCCTAAAAACCAGGGAATCTGGTGTTAAGACACTCCTACTGTATGTAACAATATAAATAAAACAACCTAACGAGATATCAATCATTTCTTTCGTTCATAATTAATTTAGACTGTATAATAATAGCATCCTGATGTCAATTTTTCTCAATATACTGACTACTATCGGAATTTGAACATGAAACCATAAAATCAGCTTCACGCTGTATCTCGCACACAGCAGAATAGGCTGAGGGAACCTAGTGTCAAGAAAGTCCTTCCCCATTTTCTTTATTCTTTTCTTTAAATTTCAACTTACCCAACGATCTAAAAGCCCTAATAACAGTTTCTATATCGGACATGTTCCTCAGCACGTCCATGGCCTCCTCGTTGCGCTCCCTGAGGGACTCCTGCGTGGAGCGCAAGGCGCCGTCGCGCCATCGCCGGCGAAGCTCCTTGGCCCGCTTGCCGCTCGCTAAACGAACTTTGTGACCGCGGAAAAGCGCCTGGAGAGATAAATATATGTTTTTAAATTATTAATACATCACTGATATTTTATTTATAAATATCAGATTTTTAATGCAATCTAATAGGCAACAATAGATAACTTTTTTGCTGCATCTCGCATACATAGCAGGGTAGGCGGAAGAAACGCAAACATTAAATATTTCATTTCCTGCAGTGCGAATCGAACTCACAACCTGTCGCGTTTACAGTCGCACGCTTGCGCCCCTGCGTGCATTATAATCATTAGTGCATTACTAAGATTTTATTTATAGATTTAAACGCTGTCATCTTAGGCAACATTCGATAACTAATCACCTAAATAATTCTTTATTTATAACTTTATTTAAAAGTAAAGAATAGTGTAAAAAAATATTTAAAAAGTACCTGAATTTTAGATGCAGCCCAGTCGCGACGTTGCTCTTCCCTCAACTTGATCAAGTTCTCCCTCTTATGTTCTACTTCTTTACGTACTAAATATCCTCTGGTGATTGCTTGTAATTTTACAATTAATGTTTTCTTTCGTAAGAATTCGTCACGAATCAGTCTTGTTGCTTGCTTCCCTCTCCATAATGTCTGAATTAAAACTACCCGTTTTATATAACGATTATACCATAACTTTGTTACATAGCATCGGACATTCTTTTGAATGATCACAGCCGCTTCTTCTCTTTTTTTCTTTAACTTTATCTTATGTCTTTTCAACCTATATATCGCCTGCACGACTAAAACTGCCGATTGCAAACGCACGAAACGCTTTCTTTGGATAAAACAACGAACATGCGCCTGAAGCTTTATCAAAGAATTTTTGAATTTAATATATTTGTCTCTATCTGATTTAGCTAATTTGTAATAACGGTAATATCTTTGTATAGAAATGGCTGCATTACGCATCGTGAGGTAACGTGTACGGCAAACATGCATACGTACAAGTGACTGTATGGTAACGACTCTGCATTTCATTTTCAAGAAGTTGGAGCGGCATTCGTTTCGAAGTTTGATACTTTTATACCATGTCTGAATTCTATCGACGGCCATTCTACGAGTTTCTATCCGAACTTTATTCCGAGATCTTATGCGTCTTTGAACAGAAATAGTTGTGTTCCTTAATTGAACAAAATCCTTGCGGATTTGCCTGGCCTTCAGAATTTCTCTGTAACGTCGCTGAATAATTGTTGCTGATGATTTAAGTTCTACAAACTGTTTTCTTTGTTTTCTTCCATCAACGAAGGCTCGGTAAAACCTTTGAATAGTGATACATGACGTCAATGTTTTGTTATATTTAGATTTTTCTAGTAACATCATCTTATTTGCTCTATATTTACGTTGTAAAGCTAAAGTTACATGTTTGAGTTGTAAATAATCTTGTCTCTCTTTTCTCATTAACAATATCGCTCTATATTTTTGTTGTATTAAAACTGTATATCTTTTAAGTTCTAAATAATAATTTCTTTCTGAGGTTCCCAATTTATATGATTTGTAATATGTCTGGATTGTTTGACTGGCTAGTTTAATTTTTAGGTAGTTACCCTTCTCCCGCTTCATCAGATACTGTGCTCGGTACCTATTTTGTAGACATATTGCTGCGGAACGCAAACTTAAATAGGAGTGTCTTTGTTTTCGCATCTCCATTAAAGCCCTATATTTTGTTTGTATATGTATTGTAGCACGTTTTAAGTTCAAATAAGCAGATCTTTCACGTCTCATCGCTAGGATGGAACGATATTTTATCTGAATATATACTGTAGCTGATCTCATTTGGCAATACTCATTTCTTATTCTTTTACTTTCCAAATGGAGTCTATAGTATTTTTTGATAGCGTTGACCGCCTCCTTCATTGCTAGATACGACTCCCTGGCCTTCTTTGTTTCTATGTATGACCTGTAGAACCTTTGAATTATAATGGAAGCCATCTTGATTTCAACAAATTCAGTCCTAATGGTTTTCATTAACAAGTAACTTCTGTAATACTTTTGAATGCGAATTGTGGCAGATTTAACTTTAAGATATTCCTGTCTTTGCGTTTTTCCAATTATATACGCTCTATATATTTTTTGTATAGTGATACACGCCATTTTAGTTTGTTCATACTGTTGTTTAGTTTCATTGCCTTTTTTGAATGCCCTGTACCAATTTTGAATTTTTATAGCTGATTGTTTTTGTTGTAAATATAGTGCCCGTTGACATTTACCTTTCATATACGCTCTAAAAGCATTCTGGATTATGGTACACGACGATTTTAATTTCCTATATTGCGTTCTTAGTTCTCGCATTTTTATTAAACCTCTATATTTCGTTTGCAAGACAATGGAAGCCCTCTTAAGTTCTTGATAACTATTTCTACACGACCTCATCAATACTAAGGCTCTATATCTTCTCTGTACAGTTGTAGCTGATTTTTTAAGGTTCAAATAATAAGTTCTATCACGTCGCATTTGTAATAAGCTACGATATTTCCTTTGAATTAAAATAACATATTTTTTAATTGCATTAAAATCACTTTTATCAGATTTCATTTTTAAATACGACCTGAAGTGCCTTTGTATCGCAGTTGCTGAATTCCTCAGTGCCAAAAAGTTCTGTCGGGCCGCTTTCATAGCTAGGTATGATTTAAAGTGTTTTTGAATGACACTAGCTGAATTTCGAAGACTTAAAAAGGTCATCCTTTCCTTTTTCATAATTTGGTAAGCCCTTACTTTGCGCTGAACGGTTATTATTAAATTGCGTCGCCGTATATAATCTGTACGGGCTAATTTACCCTTATATAATGATTGAATTTTTATAGCAGCACTTTTTAATTTTAAATATTGATTTCTTTCTTTTCTCATCAACAAAAGTGCTTTATATCGATCTTCGATGTTTCTTACAGATCTCTTTAATACTTTATAATATTTTCTCTGTACAAACATTTTGTAAAAACTTTGTAAAAGTATAACTGTTTCTCTTTTTTCTTTAAAATTCTGCATCTCCCGCCTCATTAATAGTTTACTTCTATATTTCATTTGTATATATAAAACTGCATTTGTCAAATTCGTGTACCACTTACGTACTAAGTATCTCCTGATAACACTCTGTATTAGAATTATTTTCATTTGTATTTCTTTGTACTTCTTCATGCACAACCATCGTCTAACATAAGCCTGAATCAACGTAGCAGATCCGTTTCTCAACTCCTCTCTCTTCAAACGCAGCTCTAATAAAATATCTTTGGCTTCTTGTATCAATTTTTTACTCTTGTACCATTGCGCAATTTTCACAGCACTTGCTTTCCATTTCCTTAAACGACTTCGACACAGCCACATTCGACAGTATTTCTGTATAACTGTAGTCGCTATCGTAATTTGGTGCATTCTGTACTCCATCAAACGGTTGTATTTAATTCTTCTCCACCAATATTGTATAATGCTGGCGGCGGTGTTGCGTTCTGTTAGAATTCTTTCTTCTTCTTTTCTTTTCTCTACAATAACTTCATATTTCTTTCTCCACCACATTTGTATTACATTGGCAGCCTTCACGAACAACGGTGCCCGGAACACATGGATCAACTGCCACAACAGTGACAGAGTCTTCTCTCTGTGACCGTCAGCGATATCAACTGCACATATATCACCAACTATAACGAAATGAGCTTCCTTCAATGCATTTAGAGCGACCGAAACATTGTGTATTTTCTGCAATCGAGATATCGCAGGTGTTCTTAATTGATGCAACAGTCCATTCTTCATGAGAATTATCTCCATTACTTTCGTTAGTCGCACCCCATCTCTGATGTCGACGGCGATGTTGTGCACCGCGTATTTGTATTCATCCAAGTAAGATTGTTTGTGACTGACGACGTAACCGAGAGGCCGTAAATGTTTCGTAATGTCTCCTATCCCAGCGATTAATTCCCTGGTGAAGCGTATCACAATTTCCCGACTTTCCTTGCAAACTGCATTTCTGCAGAATAAACAAGGGTCATGGGAAATCAGTTTTCTTTGCTTCGCTTGGTCCAAGAAAAATACCAACATGAAGAACTTTTTGAGAGTAAATTTCTTTATAGCTTCCATATACGCAGGTAATAGCATATTTGGTACTGCTGCTTTAGAATGTTTGTTTTTCAAATGAGGATTCTTAAACATTCTTTGTATAATAAACGTGGTCAGCCCCTCGACGTCACTGTTGGACTTGAGAGGTAATACAAGACCGTAAATTGCTTCGAGACCTATTCTAAGCCAGAGCGGATTGTAAGACAATAGCAACTCCATAATAATTTTTTGTAGCCCAACATCCAAATGAAGATTTCTGTCAGTTCTTATAGCTATCAATTTCTTTTCTATTTGCACATTTAATTTAATAAAAACTTGAGAAATTTCCGGACTCAGTAATAACGCTGTAGCAGATCGCCTTAGACTTTGGAGCCTCTGACTGTTGTGGTACACACTGCAGACCTGTTCCTTTGTGGGGGCCGCAGGAACTTCCTTGTTACGATTCTCAATCCACGCCTTGCCTACGTCAATCTTTTGTTCCACGTTACTGTCGAGATCGGCCGGCGGGGTTAAAATATAATTGAGCCACCTCTTAAATTCTTTTTCAAATTTATCAACGGCTTCCTCGTCGTAAAAGTATGTTGACGACAAGAAGGGATCAACAGTGAAAGACTGTGAGTATACATTATCAATGTGATTAAATATAGAAGACTGACGCAAAGTTTTATTCTTTTCGAAAGTTTCATTCACTTTGCCAGATAACGACTCCTTGCTTTTGGCATTCATTTTTGGCTTCGTTGACTTCTTCGGTAATGCCGCGGGTATTTTCCAAAGTTCCGGTTCTGCTCTCACAGCCTTTTTAGACCAAGCCGACTGTCGATTTACCGACGTCGACTGGTCGCAGGTTTTGTTGAAAGTACGATTAATCGTGAAAGTTGTCATTTGCTTATCCGTCTTATCTAAGATTTGTGTTTCAGAAAAATGTCCACTTTCCTCTGGTATTGATTGCAACGGAGGAGTTAACGACCGAGGTGGTGATTTCACATCTATTCTTAAGTCATTATTCCATAGGAAATTATCAGGTCGAAGGTAATTTCTTTCGCTGGCTTCTCTTTGTTGGTGTTCTTTGAACAGAGCCTGTCGACACATTTTTTGTGGAACTTCTTTATTGTGTGATGAAAGTCTTAAGGATTCTGAGCAAATTTGATGACCATTATAATCAAAGGGTGTAAAGGGAGATTCCTTTGTGTATGTATCTGAACTTAGTTTGACATGTGAGTCATCAATCATCTCATGAGTTTCATTGTTTATTTTGGACAAAATCTTACGTTCTGTTGAAAATCTTTGGGGAAAAAAGGATAAATCACTTATTCGTGAAAAATCTGTGTTTATAGAAAAATTTGGACTGTTGAATTCTTTTGGGGAAGATGTATTTGGAATCTTCTTACTGGGAAGTGTTGGTGTTTCAGTGGCTTGCACATTATTTTCATATTGATATTGTTGATTAACAGTTAGCCATTTGTTGGGCTGAGAAGAGGTGATGCATATAATTGAATTTTCTTTATTACCACCTTTAATATCTAAACTGTCATCAAAATCACTCTCAGAATTGATGCTTAAAATAATTTTTGGACCGGTGTCCAACTTTTCGTTTTTAGAAGGCACACTTTTCAAAGGTGTAAAAGTTAAATTATCAAATATATTTGCAGTTGATGTATCACAATATAGTCTGTTAGACGGTTTTAGTATATTATTCTGTTCATTGTATTTCTCATTAGTTATTGTACTATATGACTTATCATATGTTTGATGGAATGTTTCCCCTTTATTGTGTAGCATATTTGAAAATATTTCTGAAGTATTGAAGTTTAAGTCTATACTTGTTTGGGAATCGAAAGGACATTTTCTAATATTTGAATCATCTAAATGGTTAGTGTAAGATGGTGTGTTCTCTTTGTTTGTTTGACTGATCATTTTGTATTGTGTAGATTTGAGAACTTCAACTGTTTTCTGCACCTTCATTATGGATTCAACCTTTTTCTTGTATATAGCAACTGGGGACCTCTTACCTACTTTTTTCTTTACCTTACCAGGAGATATTTTAAACTTAGGTTGATTATTTTTCCCTTTAGTATTCTGGAAAAAAATAGAAAAGTACTTTACTTAAGAAGATTTTTTATTTTCTAGCCTGGTAGTCAGATAGAAATTAATCAACAATATAACAGAATCAAAATAACAAGCAATTTAAGTAGCAGAACTTAACTTTACACCTTGTCTACCAGAGAAGGGAAATAAAAAAAACATAACCCCAAGTGGGAATCAAATTCACAACTCACTAACTGTTATTCAGGTAATAATTTCTATTATAAATCAAATATATATCTGCCTACCATTAGATGTGTGATAAGATTCAAAAGTTCAGAAAAATCTGTTATAAATTAAATAATGCATCACATTATTTTATTTTATATTGACAAATACTAATATTTTTTTATAGCGTTATGCCTTTGCCCCCTTAGTGGGGTAGACAGAGAGAACCTAGTACAAAGTCAGTCTATGTTTTGGCACAAGCGAGAAAATTAAAATAAATCCTTCCACTGAGTAGCAATAGAAACCACAACTGGTACATTTACAATCATATGTTGACTAAGCTCATCAACAGCCTCATTTATATTTGACATAGAACTAACTTATATTTCGCATAAAATATTCAACTATATTACCAAAGCAGACTTCAGGACAACAATGACATCATATCTGCCTCTGTTTTCATTTGTAAAGCGAATAGTTTCTCTTAGTGCAGTTGGTTGTGTTGGTGTCCATAACATATTTAAACAATAACATGTTTCTGGTGCAACTTCTAAGAAATCTCCAGGCAATTGTATATTAAGACCTGGAGGTAAAGCTTTTCCAAGTGTTATCTAAAATATTTAATAATATTTTGTGTAAATTTAAGCCATCATTTATTTAGAAATTAAATAGTTATTAATTTTAAATTAAAAGTGTTTTAATCTTAAATTGGACTTTAAGATATAATGATGATAATTATTTTATAAAAAATATTTATGTGAAATATAATAATTAATATTTATTAAAAAAAAATTAAGAATTATTAAAAAAAATAATAAATCGAATATTGAAAAATAAATATGTTCTTATTATATTCATTATAATCATTCATTATTACATTGAAGAAGTACAAAATTTTACCTGTTGAGAATTTTTTAACGGATTTAGCACTTCTAAATTCTTTTCACAAGTTGTCCCAATAAGGACATTGTCAAACACAACTTGCGGGGGCTTGGAAAAGGGAGCAAGAATAAGTCTGGGAATTTCTTCTTTAATTAAGTCATCATGCAAAATCTCCTTTTTCCGAGCTCTCTTCACACGTTCCGGTGTATTTTCGATCTAACGATACAAATTAAACATTATACAAAAGTAACAATTTTGTTCAATAATAATTTAAGAAACACAATTATGTATTTTACCTGAAAATACATTTTAAATTAGTTAACATTTACAAACTATGAGCAGAAATCACAGGGCACAAACGACTTTTGTTTTGTATTTGTTAACTGGATTTGATTTCAAAATTCAAAGTACTTGTATAAACCGTCACAAACGTCACTAAGCTTAAAATTTAAATTACCCATTCCTAATTTTCTACCATCGTGCCACAGATAAAGTAATATTTTACACTGCTTATAACAAAAAATATTTTTAACAAAAGTATACTATATGTAAAGGTAATAATTACTGATGCTTTCATTTTATATTTATAATACCTACTAAGATTTATTTAGTTTACTCTTTAAAAAAAGAATGGGTACGTACCAACTACTTGGTCTGCTACTGTTATAAAATGTAATTGCAGCACTCGTAGCCTTAGATTAAATAGAATATAAAAATCCTACATCTGGCAGCACCATCTCTAAATCTGTCTGTCACATAGTCATCTGTCAACTTGGAAATCAAGATTATTTGCTGGTTCGCCTTTGCCCGTTTTGTTCTTAACATCTGTGACCTGAGATTCTAGTTTGTGGTAGGTATTGGTCAGATGTCCTGAGTTATTTTATTATATGAATAGTTAATTAATGTAGATGTTTATTATTAATATTCTAGCAAACCACAGTAGAAATCATGGCCGAATCTCAAGTGAACGACAACACCACTTGCGTAGTGTGTTTTAAAAATGTCGTGTATTTCTCAATTGGAGAATGTGATCACCCCGTGTGTTTTGAATGTTCAACCCGCATGCGAGTTTTGTGCCTGCAGAACGAATGCCCTATTTGTCGTCAGGATCTTTCTAGGGTATGCTTATTATAGTTAGAAAAATAAAATCCAATTAAGAATTATCAATTGAAGGCAAACATTCTTGTGGTTTTATTAAAGTTATTACACAAACTCGTGTAGATATTTTATAATATATTTAAATTTAATAACATTATTAAAATTATATACATTTTTGATAAGAAAAATTTTGCTACATACTTATATTTATTACAAACATTTTACGTTTTATACTTCAATTAATAAGTCGTCATTTTATTTTAATTATGTCATTAATTTATTTTGTATGTAAATTTGCAGGTCATTTTTACTGAAACTGTTCAACCTTACAAGAAATTGCAAAATAGACCTTTTTCTGACCGATTATTTGAAAGGCAGTTTAAAATTGCATTTTGTAGTGAAGAAATAAAACATGCATATGAAAACTTACTTGAGAACCGTTGCAAAATTTGTGACAAGATACCCTTCCGTACGTTCAGCATGTTAAGTGACCATATGAGGAAAGTACATGAAAGGTACTTTTGTGACCTCTGTGTGACACATTTAAAGGTATTTATTATTGTTATTATTTCTTAAACCTTCACCCTGTATCCTGTATATCACAGAGTAGCTAGAGGGAACTTATTGTGGAGGCATTCATTTTCCCACTTTCTGAAAAATTTTCAATATACAGCCTTGTCTTCTTTCCAAAGAGAGAAAATATTTTTTTTCCCTTCAGTGGGTATGAAATTCACAACTCAAATTATAGTAGCCACTGTGCCATGATGGCTATCATCCAATCATATTTTTAATAAAATTTATTTACATAATATTGCATAACACATGTTTTTATAAAAAATCATATGTTATTTTTAAATATCTTAATGTTTTATATACAGTTATATATTGTAACTGAACTACTTCAAGAAGTAGTATAATAAATTATAGATAAAAATAACTTTGCTAAATCTTTTTCCTTTACAGATAAGTGTAGATAAGACAATACAGAACCAATTACTACTTATTTTTTATTTATTACCTAAATGAGATATAGTAATATTTAATCTGGATATAATCATTTATTAGTGCAAATAAAAAAAAATAAAACAACCTACAAAATGTAGTCATTAAGAGCATTTCTTCAATATTCATCTAAATTATTATTATAACATATACTTATATTAATTATAACATATACTTATATTAATCTCCCAAATTATATTATGATCTTTTGTATATTTGATAATTGATTTAGGATAATTATGATATTTAAATTATTTAGATTTTTTTTTCTAACAATGTCAATAACTATCAATGTTCCAAAAATTTGCTGGATAAGCGAGAAATAAAGAGATGCAATGATGTTTTGGAAGACTGATTACTTTATTCTTGATTAGAATATATGAATATGCTAATTATGCATCAGTTTCACTTCTTAAATTTAATTTAATGCTCTTGTTATATGGTTATATATAATATTTCAGATATTTACTAATGAGAGAAAGTGTTATACTCGGCAAGAACTTGCCCACCATCGACGGAAAGGAGACCTAGATGACACCTCACACAGGTAATGTTATCTAAATAATTTAATTAATTTATGTTTTAAAAGTGTGTTGTATGAAATGAGTAATTAAAATATATATTTTTTAAGAATGATATTGGAATGTTAAATGTATGGTTATATAATGTTATATTTTATAACTTTCAAATATATAGTTGCAATATTTCAATTTAGTAACATAATTTTTAGTTAACCTTTTTAGTCATATTTATTTGAATTTAATCAAATATTATGTTAATTTATTTTTTTCCTTTTTTTTTCTAATCATCTATTTAAGCAGTCAAATTTTTATTTATTACTACATTTTGTTAACACTGCATTAAATATAACTTAGATAAAAGTTAATGAAATTTTAAAATTAATAACTCTAAAATAATACATCAGTTTTAAATGTGATTTAAGAACAGTTTTAACAGTGTTTGACTGTAAATGCAAAGGTTGTGATTTCGACATCCACTGGGTGAATGTTTTATTATTATTTGCCCACTCTGGTATACACTTCGTTGAGTCGCGCTCGCCTCGAAAATGACTTTATACTAGGTTCCCTCTAAAAACGTATAGCAGATTTTTTTTTTAACGTCAAAGAAACCTGCAAATGCCTCATCTGGGTTGATGCATTTGCAGGTTTCTTGATGCATTTGCGGTATACACCCATTGGCATAAACACATTATTTCACGGCCATCTGAGAGATCCTATTTTATGACCGGAGAAGATCTTGTGGGGATCTCCATTTTAGTCTTTTGAATGATCTTTTAAATGCCGGGCTCCTTAGTTTCCAGGCTAGCACGTTGGGATGTTTTTGTATGCGATGAGAGTATGATTAGTTTAGTGATAATTTTTACTCTCACTGTGGGTATCCTTAGGTATATGTACCAAGGGGCATTCGTTATTATATATTTTGCGAAGAGTTTTAGATTGAAAGCGCTGGATTATGTCTTAGTTTGAGTTGCTTGCAGTTCCCTAAACTTCCGCGCTTAAGACCGTTTACTGCTGATTATTTTTCTTCCGAGTGTGCGATTCACAAAAGTTCTTCAAGGCGACCTCATTGGCCGTACTATAAGTTTCATTTTTTAATGCAGGGGACACCCACTATGTGAGTTCTGCGAGGAACGTTTCATGGATGCAGACGAGCTCTATCGTCATTTACGTAAGGAGCATCTCTACTGCCATCTCTGCGACGCGGACGGCAAGAACCTGTACTATGCGACGCACTCGGCCCTCGCTCATCACTTCAGGAATGAACACTATCTGTGCGAAGAGGGTGAATGTGCTGGACAGCACCTGACTGCTGTGTTTAGAAGTGAAATTGATTTGAAAGGTTGGTTGTATTTCTATTGCCGTTATACCAACAAATATTAATAAACGGAATAAAATAAATATTTTATCATACCATACTGATAAAAGTGATCTATTGCCGTTTTTTATATAGCCGTAGGAAACATTTCGTGCGCGAATTCGACTCTCTCTTGACTGGTTTTTTGTGTATATAGTATCTTTAAACTGATAATGTTATTATAACACAAAAATAATCCAGGTTAGTAAATAAATAATTGTGTATTTGAAAAGGGGATGCTAGTATAAAAACTAACAATTTTTGTTTTAGCTCACAAGGCAACTATCCATGGGCGAGGCATGCCGCGCGGCGCCGCGAGGCAAGCGCGTACATTGGAGTTGCAGTTCAATATAACTCCCCATCCCGTTGTGCAGAGGGTGCCAAGGTGTGTATTATAAATAATTTTGTGAGTATTTGGATCGAGGAATATACTCAGGACAGTTTTTTTACACTTCTTCACTTTCACATAAATTCTCCATTTTCTATCTATATCAAGTGAGATGCAAGACAAGTGGCGGAGTTTAACGATGCGCTGCGTCTTGTCACTAGAGTGACAAACTGAAAATTATTATTTCCCCCCAACGAGAGTTGAACCCACAGCTGGCGCTCCAATTGGGCGTTGTATAATTTAACCGACTCGAATGAAGCTTCTATGATTGTTCGCCATTTCAGGGACAGGGACATGCGCGAGCGCGAGCGGGAACGGGAACGAGAACGGGAACGCGCGTCGCCGCCGCCGGTGCAGGTGTCGCCCATGGACCCGCGCAGCGACGAGCAGTTCCCGCGCCTGTCGGCCGCGCCGCCCGCGCCCGCGCCGCTGCTGCCGCACGCGCCGCGCTCCTTCAGAGGTAGGAAGAGGGACAAAACAACCGGGAACAATGCCTACCTCAAAACGATTTGATGCCTTAGATTTTTTACTTGCAAAAAATTAAGGTGGAAAATTAAAAAAATATATCTCCACACAAAACATCTGTTTTAGGTAACTGGACTAAATTACTATTTCTTATTTTAAAGTCGGAATAAATTTGAGATCTGGCTCCAGGAACTTCAAATTTGAGATACGGCTCAAGGAACTTCAAATTTGAGATACGGCTCAAGGAACTTCTTTAAATTGACACCTATTTTCGTGTTGCGTTTTTATTTCATACAATACACGCCAACTCTACCCTCACTTCGAGCCCGAAAGCCAGCCTCTACTGAGAATTACGTGTAGTTGAATGATATTGTAGGATTTTCGGTAAAAAAGTTTTTCTATTCTTACAAAACATACCTATAGTTTCAAATATCTTTGCTATAGTATCAAATTTCAAAAAAGATTTTTTTTTATATTATATAAACAGGTGCAGATGGATTAGCAAGAAATGATAAGAATTTCCCAGCGCTAGATGGTTCTGGTGGAGGTTCCGCGCCGGGGTCAAGTACGAGACCCTCCATGCCGGTTGCTGCTACACTTTTAAGAAATTGTAACTATTTTTAACTACTTTGAAAAAAAATTAATTGGTTATAAATTTACCATGTATCTTTGAATTGCATGATGTTTGAGTATAATGATCTGTTCAAGGTTTTCAAGCACATGTGCTGAATTTTGTAAGTATATGTACATTTTTTCACAAATTGCTGTAAAATTAATAACTCATATCAAGATAATTTTCTGTTTACTGCAAACAAGATAATTTTGGATTAGATCCCCACTTGAGGAAATGAATTATTTTACAGCTTTGGCAAAACAAAAAACAGTGTTGAGTCAACTCAACATAATACGACTTGGATTCAGGCGAAAAGTAGAGAATGGGGTGTGTTTATATTAGGTTTTCTCTGCCTACCTTTCCTATAATCAATATATAAAAAAACTATTATTTACAGCATCATCAAAACCCAGTGTATCCATTCAAGTGCACAGCCAGCCTAGTGCAAGCAACTTCCGGTTGACTCAAACAAGTGGTAATCGCATCTCTATACCGTCGAAGAAACTCCCGCCTTCCGACGATGACTTCCCCTCTCTTGGCATGCCTAGAGATGATCATCCTAGTATAGGAGCTGGGACTGTGCAACCATCAAAGGTATGTTTGTTTATATAGAAAGTATATAGCTATATTTAATAATGCTTACTATTTTATTATTATATTTGTTGACAGGTTGCGTTAATCAATAGCGAAGAACTGCGGGTTTTAAAGAATAATCAAACTAATCACCAACCAAAGAAAGTTCACCTCAATTCAGAGGCATTCCCTGCTTTATCATCAACCTCTGTGCCGACCGCGCCGCCACAGTGGATCACTGTATCAAAGCCTAAAGAGAAGGCTAGAGCGAGACCCGAACCCCCTCCCGCGCCCCAAAAGCCCACCTTCAACCCAATCGCAGACTTCCCCACACTACCAGCTAACAAGTCCAAGGCGAAAAAATCACAAGCACCAATCGCTCAATCTCAGTATCAACCTCCACCGACCAACAATAATGTTCCCAACGAATCCAATAAAAATAAAAAAGACAAAAAGAAACAAAACGCAAAGAAAGAGAAAGATCTGGAATTGAGCCTCATGAACGATATGGCGGATATAAAAATAAAAAAGGAGTACATCACCGCCAGCGTCAACAACAACAACGGCAGCGTGGAGGGCGACCGCAAGATAAAGACGGTGAGCGACGCCGCCGTCAACGCGCAGAGGAGCAACGGCGGCGACTTCTCCCTGGCGCCGCAGGAGTACCCGCCGCTGGCGCGCGCGCCGCCCGGCTTCAAGCGGCGGCCGGCGTGCGACGGCATGACCTTCACCAACTCGGCGGGCCAGTGCTTCCCGGTGCCGCTGCACGCCTACATCCCGCCGCCCGACTTCGAGCCGCGCAACCGCGCGCTGGTCCAGCGCTTCGCGGCGGCGCTGGGCGACGCGGCCGCCGTGGACCGCTTCAAGGCGGCGTCGCGCGCCTTCCGCTCGGGCGGCATCGGCGCGGAGCAGTTCCACGCGCACTGCGCCGCGGCGCTGGGCCCGCGCCTGCGCGCCGTGCTGCCCGAGCTGGTGGTGCTGCTGCCCGACATCGGCAAGCAGCAGGAGCTGGCGCTGGCGGTGCGCGAGCTGGCGGGCGCCTGCGACGTGTGCGCCGTGTGCGGCCAGCTGCTGGCGCCCGCCGACCGCGCGGCGCACGACGCGGCGCACTGGCCCCCGCTCGCCTCGCGTTGACGCTCGCGGCTGTGTGTGTAGCGCATCTTTACTATTATACTGTGTCATTATCCGAACGACCGCTTATCCGAATTACTACTCCTGCCCGACCAGAATGTCTTTCCCTTGTGCTCTGTGCACGTGCATTTGATACAAATTGTTTGAGAAAAAACAAAATAAAGTAAAATGATGATTGAAAATGACTGGACGTATCATCTGTACATCATCCAATATATAAATATATTTTATTCATTTATTACAAAACTACAGTTCATATTTATTGTTATTTACCATAAACGGTATAGTTATGTTAGTAAATATGGTTAATATTATCTTGTGGATAAATAAGTAAGTAGTTGAAAACACCGATAACTTAAAAATCTATATCCCCCTTAGTTCGGATAATCGACGCTCTACTGTACCATATGTCTTCGCCACTACTATGAAACAATGTTGGAAATAGTATCTTAATATTTGTACTTTATTGTATTCATAGGAAAGTATGTAATAGATTTACGTATTTATAATGATTCATTACAAAATATCATGTATTTATTTATTTAAAATTTTAAACAGACAGGACAGGCAAGTGGGATGTTTTCCTTGTAGTGTTTCACATTGTCTCTCTTGTGGTTGTATAATTTTGTATAAATAAAAGTAGAATTAACATAGTATTTATTTAATATAGATCATATTTGTACAATTGAAAATTATCCGAACATGGTTGGTAATTTTTTAAATTAGTTATCAAGTTTAAGAATGTTGCCATTCAATGGAGTCTTTACTATATTTGTATAGATTAAATGTAATATGTATATTTGTAATAACATAATTTGTTGAAGTAACATTTAGAAAACACCTAATATACTATAGGAATCGAGGTTTTGTTACGAATTTATAAAAAAACGCCATGGTGGCGTAGTAGTTGTGGATTTCCTACTCGATAGATTGAATTATTTACATTTGCCTGCACTGACGATACAAAGCGCGGGGTTGCGGTAAAAAGCGTATAGCTGGATGTTCTAGAAGTTATAACTAGCTCTACCACTACTGTTACTGCCCTTATACATTTGATACTTATATCAAAGCCATATGTTACTTTAATGTTAATATGTAAAGCCTTAGCTTTTTATAGTCATCTAGTGTTTTTTTTTTCTGTGTAAATGTGAAAAATTTAATATTCACACATCATCTCAATTGAAAATTGTGAGTATTTAAAATGTAACTGTTATTCACAGTGTAAAATATATTGTTTCGAAGATTTATTATATTTTTATACTTTCAACTGAACGAATTTCTTTAGTTTACGTTAAATAGTTTTTGTTATGATATTTTTTACTGTTTTTATTGCACTAGAGTAGATACCTAAAAACCCCCAAAGATCCTTTTAAAAAATATAAATTTGCTGTATAAATAAACAATATAATATTCTACAAAAGTTATAATCGACTGACTCTGATCATAATCAATATTATTTATTTATTTACACTTTATTGTGCACAATTACTCCTTAGGAAATAAAAGATATAAAAAGAACAATTGACTATTACACTAATGTAATATAATTTAAAATTATAGTTTTTTTTACATATAAAACAAACAATTTTCGAATATCCACAAATATTATTAAAAAAAACTCAAATGAGACAACAAATATGTATATTCATGAAATTAAAAAAACATATATATATAATTATTTGTCACTCTTGCCCCATCCCAAAAATCCCTTGACAAGTCCGGTGATGCCAGCACCCTGTTTCTTGTTATTAGCCGCACCAGTTTTATCATCCAAATTGGGGAACTCCACGAAATTGCACGCCAAATCGAAAAACAATGGCTTACAAGGCACCGCCTCCATTGGCGGCGGCATTTTGTATATATTGGGATTCTTAGTTAAAACGTGGCTGTCTTCGCGATAGTCGTCCAAACGCTCCACAAGAGGCTTCTTATCCTTATAAGACTTGCCACTGCTATATTTGGTGTCTTCGTCGTCATCATCCTCTAACACCGAGTCGGCGTGGACCTCGAACTTGCAACTTTCGATGTCTTGTTGTAGTGTCTTCAGTTTGTTCATCAGCTGTTCATCCTGCAGTTTGCTGGCGAGTGATTCACTTGTATATGTGCTACAACGTTCCAACATAGCGAGTGCTTCTCTAAAACGCCTAAGGCCAGTCAGCACTTGAGCTATATAATAGCAACGGAAAGCTCTGTACGCTTTGAGTTCGATATCGATTTCCTTTTGATATGCAACATCGGCCTCGAAACCGGGCAGTTGTTGTAATTCAGTGTAGTTCTGCAATATAATTTCGTATAGCCGAGTCAAATCTTGTGGTCGGGCTTTTTTCCCGTCGATCGGTTGATTGTTTTTGCGCGCCTCCTCAGCTTGTTGCACCAGTAGGTTGTTCCTCTCAATGGTGCGAATTAAACGTAGATACATCAAATAAGATAGCAGATAGTTGATGCTGGACATTTTCTTGGACTCCGATGGTGTTTTAGATTTGGGATCATTTTTTATTTCGTCTTTTAATGCCGATATGGCGTCTTTGCAGTCCATCAGAATATTTTCTAAGATGTCGATCTTGTTTTGTACGGCGGGTGCGCTTGCTACCGATTTGTCTAAGTCCTGTAGGGCTATTAGAAATAGTCGTACTTTTTCTGGACGCACTGTGACACGACGCCCGCGCCATTCCACTTCGTGCATCACTCCAGAGCGAGACTCTCTGTAATAAAACAATAAGGTATAGTATTTAATTTGTTGTTCATTAGATAAGTAAATAAATTAAATTCAAATTGAACTGAGAATTGATTTTCAAATTTAATGACATTTTGTGATGACAAAATATCTAAACAACATTAAACAAGAAATTGAAGAACAGTATAAATGTGACGGTTGTGAAGTCAATTCCCAATAGGGATAATACATTATTTATAAGTAATAACCGTCTTCGCTCTGATAACAAGACAAACGGTGGCGTTTACTTCCGCCACTCGACACGCAATATATCAAAAAGTCCGGCGGAAAGTGGTAAACAGAATGTTTTAACACTAACTCTAGCTAAAAAATGTTTACGTTATCAGCTTGACGCTGTATCCCGCACACAGCAGGGTAGGCAGAGGGAACCTAGTATTGAGATTCCCACTTTCTGCCGGTTTCTGGAGGCATTGAGTGTTGAGTGGCAGAATTGAACGCCTTGCTTAACCTCGACACCAGAGCGAAGAAATGGAAATATAATTTTAAATAAATATTTCATTTCCTCGAGTGGGGATCGAAGCCATAACCAATCGGTTTTACAGCCACACTTTGTGCCGCTGAGCTATATAATATAAATAATATTACTTGGCTTGAGCCATAAGAGTGTCCAAATTATCAATGAGACCCTGTCCCCGCATCGCTACGAGGTCTCCTGCAGCGGACTCATCACCAATGTTATAGGCGCAATAACGAAGACTTGGTTTCAATTCTTCCACCTGTAAATAAAATGGCTTATTTTAATAGAAGAATATAATATGTAGAGCTAACGTTAAGATTGATGCAAGTGGTGATGCAGATACACAAGTGTACGCCTGTAAATGCGACAGGTTGTGGGTTCGATACAAACACAGGAACATGAAATGTTGAATGTTTTCATTTCTAGTATTATACATTCTTTGGTTATTTAAATAAGAACTAATATGAAAGTATCATATTACTTCTCTCACCTGAAGTTTCGAAATTAGGCGAAAAGCAGAAAATATCATAACATTAAGTCATTTTAATATTGCTATTTATACTGTATGGTCGACCTGAAGTTAGCTACAGATATATATAATTTTAATTATTTCCTTCTTAATATGCAAAAGTTCAGAAAATTTCACATTATAGAGCTCTACTTGTGTGCTCCTAAGAAATAAAATAACATTTACCTTCTGTTTATAAATAACTCTTTCTTCTTCAGGCAAAGCAGCACTCAGTTTCTCCAACACTAATTGAGCCCTCTGCAGGCTCTCAGCTGCCGGACGCCATTGCTGCAGTTCTAGTAATAAAACGCCGTTTAACCACGCCGCGTACGCACCCGCCTCCAGTTGTGTGCGAGCGTTGCAGGCTCCACTTTCCTGTGAAATTTATAAGACAGTTTCTGGAAAATTGGAATTATATATATTTACAATTTTGATATAATTGTATATTTATGTGTAGACATTGCGTTGTTAAATGGCGGTACTCAACGCTAAGTTTTGTCTTGTTACACAAATCAATATGTAATTCCTGCAGCAAAACGTGGGAAATGGAAATGTCTTACTAAGCGCGAAATGTTTTAACACTAGGTTCCCTCTGCCTATCCTGCTTTTTCAATGATATAGTATGAATATAAAAAAATCTATGTTCAAAATTTACCTCACAAAGTTGCAAAAGCATATGAGCGTGAGCGCAAGCTTTCTTCAAACGGGATACAAGATGAAACTTTTTTCTGGGCTCCGTGTTGGCCTCTTGCCGTAATTGCATTGCATGGGCCCAGGCCCTCTCAGCCTGGAGTAAGGGTACGCAAAGCAAACGGTTCTCAGCGTTGGTACCGGTGAGGTGAGATGATGTTATGTCACGCCGACGATAGTGACGTCTGTCGCCCTGATAAGTAAGATTTAGAAATAATAGTTAAGTTAAATTTGTGATTATTTTCAAAAATGACGAGATTCGATCCCATAACCCTAGTAAATATCATTTGCGGTTGAAATTATATATATTTTTAGATTTTGCAAGTCCTAGTTAAATTAAATATTTTCATTAAGTATTTTAATACAGAATAATGAAGAAATTTCTAAATCTTTATTTTAAGTAAAGAAAAAAAAAGGAAATTAAGCGTGCTCAAATTACGATTAAAACCAAGAGAAAATGAGAGAGATGTTTCTTTCTTACATAAGATACTATAAATTAATCCTCCTATCAATAATTTATTTGTATTATTATTATATTCTTAAATATTAATTGTTGTAATAAATACCTGTGGAATTTTAAGCACTTTGCGCAAACGGCGAATACGTCGCGAGCAGTAGCCGCGATAACGTTGATAATCTCCGTGACGAAGACCATGCTGCTGTTGACCATCCTTAGTTATACGAAATACTGTACTACAACTAAGGAATTATAGTTTTTTTGGAAATTAAAAGCAATATAGAATTATTATTTATAAGTAACCATAAAACTGGCCAAGAGAGATTTGCCCACGTATGATGCATTCTGTAGCAGCAAATAAAAAACATATATGTTATCATCACTACCATTACATTACTCTTGATATGCAAATTTTAATCGAATACAAAAAAAAAGTTCATTTTAGAAGCAAAAATCTCACAAAGTATTGGCATAATCAAAAACTTACTAGAAACCCTCATATTACTTAGAAAGACTATTGTATAACACCCTACATAGCCTGCTCGGCGAACAGAGTAAAACTAAAAAAAAAAAAGAGTTAAAAAAAAGTTTACATCTTTTAACCTTTATTCTGCTGTATCTTAAACCTTTTCTTCAGATATGTCCATTTATAAGTAGGTACCATTAAGATGCTTCTCCATTATAATTTAGAAAAATAATTTTACTCTGTTATAAAATGAGGTGTTTCTTGTATCAACAATATTACTGATTAAAATTAAAAATGAAAAATATTTATGAATCTTTAAAAATATGTAAAATAATAGAGATCTGACTTTCATTATATCAACAGAAGTATATTCTGTGGATATATGGTCTGATTATAAAATGTAAAATTACTATTTAGTTATTTACTTAAATTATAAATTAAGTCATTAAAAAATATTTTGAAATGAGTTTAAATGTATAATTCAATATAAAATTTCATTGAAGTATTCAAAATCATTAAAAGAATTAAAACAAAATAAGTATATGATCAAATTCAAATTAAAAATTTATGAGTTTAATGTTTCTTTTAAAAAAAGAACTCTAATTTGAGACATTTTCTTATAAGAAAGAAAATGAGTTTTCTCATTTGTAGAAACGAACAAATACATATAATTTTGGATCACATTAAGCATTCGTTTTATTTTAAAGGATACTTTCTAATGATAAAGGATTGGCGACTTTCCCATCTTGTTTGTTATCTGCAGTTAATAGCTGGGCGTCCCCATTATCTCCTTCCAAAACTACCATAATTATTAATTAACACACACTTTTTACTTATTTATAAGTAACAACTGCTGTAGGCTCGTAACAATTTATCGTACTCAAGAAATTTAAAGGAAGCACACGTCACGATATATTGGAAGTATTTAAATGTCAATGTCAAATTATATTGCTGTACTGTAGTTTTGCTACAGCTTTTAAGTTATTGGAGAACGTAAAAAATTAAAACTTCTATAAACATATTTATTGCCGCTATAACAAAAATTTGAGTGGGTTTGTGGTTTCCGCTCGGAGGATCGTAAAATTTAACATTTCTTTGCTTTAGTATAGAGGCAAAACGTGGCGTTAAATTCTGCCATCCAACACGATATCTCGAGAATTTTATGGAAATGGGGAAATAGAAGTGTCTTAATTGAGACTGAGTGTCTCAACCTGGGAAAGGTTCCCTCTGCATACTCTGCTACATTCAGGATATAGCGTAAAGGTAATAAAAAAATCAAACAAAAATTTTAATTTGCAAAATTTTATATTTACCTATTATATTTAACATAAATGTTGTAAATAATTGTAAATTTGGCCAGAAATAAAAATATAATAATGGTGTATAATATAAGTCCATATATGTTACAGTCGAATCTAAATCGTTTTAAGAATAAAAAAATATTTTTTTTTTTTTTTTTTTATTATGGAAAAGAC
>DWAP01000256.1:0-24382 GCA_018230625.1 Heliconius eleuchia | reverse complement strand
TTGTGCCATAATTGTTTCAGTTATAATTTTAAAATGTCATAAAAAGGAAATATAACAACTTTAAATATATCTGACTTTGAGATCTTCAAAATGAATATACAACGATGATAAAAGTTAGACCTATCGATTTGAAAAATTAGTTTTTTTTTTTGCTTAATGGTAAAAATGACATTATGATATAATGACTAGATATACATTTAAACTAGACATATCCTGATATCGACGTTTTAGTATGGATAAGTATTTGGTGCCCATCTAAATGTAGTCATATCCATGCTTAGTTATCGTTTGTCAATTTCAAAATGAAGCCGTCGTCGTGCAGTGGGGCGTTGTCTGACTGTAAACCTGATTGTGAGTTTGATTCTCATCCAGGAGAATGATTGTCATGTTCTTCGTTCTAATTAATTTAATATTAGAAGGGCATTGAGTTCTGAAGAATATCATAACACTTAATTTCGTCTGCCTGCTAAATGCGGGACATAGAGTGAAACAAAAAAAAAAGAGTGAACTGGATATGTCAGTTTAAATGTTATTTTAAGAATTTATTAGAATTAGAATAATTTGATGTCAAAAGACATTAAAATTTGTTACTTAATTGAAAGTATTAATTTACTGTTTTGTGATAATATTTGAGTGTTATTTACTTTATTGTTTATCATGTTATAGTTTTTTTTTAAATAACTAAATATACGAAGTCGTATTTGGTACAATGACGCTCAAAAACATTTTGTGCCAATTTTAGACTTGACGACATCTTTATTGGGACGTTTTAGAATTGTGTACATAATATTATTATAATATACATTAAATAATTTAAAATGGAGGAAATAACTCTTTAGAGTGTACTGTAGCTCAAATGTTTACTTCAAAATTTACATCTAAGATTTATCCTATTATAAGCGTTTACGGTTATCCAACTAAGATTCAATTTCCATTAAAAAAACCAAGTATGTTTCAATTATAAAATAGGGTTATTCAATGTTTTTTTTTTGTTTGAATAGCTTTTCTCGTTCAATTCAACAATTCGATTGTTTTGAATCGTTTCCCATTCGGGGAATGATTGTTTTAAGTATTTCCGTTTCCCCCCCTCTAGTTAGCATAGCGCGGTGTTTAGTTACTTCACTCATCAGGCAACGTTTCGAAAGATTGTGCTTCGTGTAGGGAACGGAGTGTCCTAACACTCTTCCCTCTGCCATCTTTGATATGCCGGAAAAAGCGCGATACTTTTTGTTATTCATTATATTACTAAGGTATGGTGTAAACATAATTAACTATATATTTAATTGTTTCTTAGTTGGAAACCATTTTTATTATTATATCACAGGTTCTTAGAATTCACAGGGTTGCAAGGAACATTATAGTATTTTGTTTTGTTTATTATTATTTATTTGTTTTCTCTTTTTTTATTGTTAGCTTTATAGAATAATGATAGAATTTAAAGTTCATTGGAAAAAGTTTATCATCATAAAAAGAGTATAATTTATTCACTTAGTATGAAAAAATAAAAAAAATAAGCATTACATTAATGTTTTTCATGGCCGTGTGATTTTTTTTATATTTGATTTGTTATTTATTTCTTTTGTATAATTTAATTTCAATAAGGCGATACATATTATGCTTAAACACTTTTTTATTTTTATATGAGCAGAAACTGCGATATAAATAAATATAATAGATAAAATAACCTTCCTATGACTGTAATTATTGCAACCTTTTTTTTTTCTTCTGAGTTACATTTAACGTTTATACAGAACGGTCAACGAGTCGTGGCCGCCCTGAAGTTAAGCTTTGCGAACGTTTGCCCATTGTTCACTCGAGAATAATATAAATAAAAGTAAGAAAATATCATAAAATCAAGTCTGCACAATCATCGACAGTTAGATTCAGGGCGGCCACGACTCATCGACCGCACCATACCTAAAATAGTCGCCTTATTGTATCATTCACTCGTTCTTCATTCACTCTCAGCACTTAAGCATTCCTGTATAAAAGAAAACTACATAGTAGTGAATTTTACTATTTATCTCACTTTCAATATTGTTAATTTAAGAATATTAGCTATAAGGAATAAATAAAATAAAGTTTTCTAAATTTTTGGTATTTAAAATATTTTACATGCAGGTATTCTGCCTCTTTTGCTCAATACCTTCGTTTCTTATGAACAAAGTGTTTAAATTAAGCGTTGTTATAGCATATTTCTTAATTTACACCTAATATATTTTAAAATACCTGCATATAAAATTGATATTTATATTCTATTGGACAATCTCAAGAGCTCTGTTTTATTTTTTCTTTTTCATGTATTAACAAATCGTTCTTAATTTAAATGTCGCTACTAGCGTTCTTAAGAAGTACTTTCAGCTGATTTATTAACGTATATGTTATAATAATGTTTTCTGAAACTTTAAAGAAATTCGTAATATATTAAGTAACCATATAAGTATAAATGTAGTTAAATTTAACATATACAATATTGAATTTATTAATAAGTGTGTGACGTAATGGCGTGCGAGTAGCACTATTTCGTTTGACATTACAATAATGTTGCCATATTTAGAAAAAAAAACATTATCAATAACTTGTCGTGTAATCATTTATTAAAATAGCAAAAATATTAAAAGTTACATGCTTATATTTATTTTGCAATGCAGTAAAAAGAAAGAGAGAAATATTTAAGTAAGTGATTTTTTTTTCTAAATAGTATGCTATATTATAATATTGAACTTCTTTAAAAAGATGCTTCGCGCATGTTATATGTAACAATATGAATTATACAAAATACTAAGAAATATAAGAATATTCTTACTTATATTATAATATTAAATAACATTTTATTTACTTAGACAAATTCATTCCGATATATTATAAAATTGTTAGATGTTTCGTTATTTCAAAACATATTTCAATGTTTAATATTGATAGAGAAATTAAATAACGCTATTTACTTATATGTATAACATATGTACTTACCGATTGTTTTTTATTCATTTAAATAGAATTTATTCAGAAAAGATGTATGCAAAGCATGTTTTTGAAGTAACACGTATCATAGATATAGAAATGAAAAAAAATATGACTTTGTTTTTATAGATATACTATAATTTATAGTCTTAGACTAATTTGTTAAACTAAGTTATTGTCAATACATCATGTTCTTATATATTATATAATAATTAATAACAAAATTTCACGTTTATTAATGATTAGCTAGGATAAAGATTTATGAATTTATTTGCTCTACTTAGTGCTACTCCAATATATGAAAGAGCGTGAGAGTTTATCTATATACATATAATAATTATTATATTTAAATAAGAGTATTTTCAGTAATATATGTACATCACTATACCTAACTTTGTCTTAAACATTCCATCACCTTTTTTTATTTATTTGTAGTTTTTTTTAAAAGTCACTAGATTTATTTAAAGTAATTGAACGTTTGATTAACTTATATTATTATAGAAATAAATAATTTTCTTTAATTTTACGATTATTAAATTAATATAATTAATTATGATACTTTTGTTCATTAACATTATAAGAATTATTATTGTTATTTGTATCCAAAGACGTTTTGACACTCGTAGAATTTTTTGGAAAATATATTAAGGTATAAAATGATGTTGAAACGACAGTAAAAGAACAATGAAAGATAATAGTTACCTATTAATTTTTAAATACCATTAAGATAATATACTAAATTTAAAATTATATTAAATCGAGTTGTTATAATACTTGGAATTTTGTATGAATATCAACTCGACGTCTATAGTAATATAATGCATGCAACATTAAAAGTGTGTTTAAGGTCGATGAAATCTGTAAACCAGATTTTTTTCCGATAACAACTAACGATGACTGAAATAAAACATTATTATAACTGTTAAAATTGAATAAAGAGCACAAAATATTTATTTTGTTTTATTTGTATTGTGTATTAAAATTTAATAAAATAATGATTTGAAAATCTTTCAGAAATAACTGAAACTATTTTTTATATAAAATAACTTCAGTATGAAAATAGATATTTTGAGTGTTATTTTCACGTTAGATACACAAAATATTTATTTTCTCTATTTAGTTGTCAACATTAAAAAAAAATATAAAATATACCACCTACGTCTATTTAAGTTCAGAGTACGTCTAGTGGGAGGCAGATCACAGATTGATCCCGACTGGCTCGCAGTCACATATATAGTTAATTTAACATAGCGTTATGGATCGAATAAAGGGTAAATGAAACAAAATGGCGCATAGAGTTCAAATCCACAAAAGTAATTGTGTACCTTCCAGAGGTCAAACAGGCCAAATACGAGTACCTAGAAGTCATTTTCGACAGTAAACTGTCTTTGAGCCCATAAATAAAATTCCAAAAGGGCATACCGAGTAGGACCAGCGTGGAGCGAACGAAGCAAGCCTCGACTACACGCGATGTACGCAAGGTGCGGTCCGAGCATCAAAGGAGACGCCTTTACGTCAGTGTGTTCTTATTTGTTTATACCTTCCACAGTAGCCAAGCCAAGGTCAAAGCTCTTCTATTTCGTCCTCCCAACGTCCGGTGTAGAGGCTAATAGGATCACCAGCATACTGCTCAATCGAAAAACGCAAAAAAACTTGCCTATATAAAATCTCACATCGACACATGTGAGCTGACATCCACCAATGTTATCTCATATCCACACATGCGGTGCTCACATGTGCTCTGACATCACATATGGGATCCCATCGCATATATCAGCTTTACATGTAAATGCACATATTAAAGGTATTTTTCTTATAATTAATTTATCAATTTTAGAACTTTAAAATATAAAAAAGTTCTTATTTTGTTTAATGGCAATTAATTTAATAAACGTCAGTAAGTCATTGTCAAAATTATTTTTAATCTGTAAATGTGCATCGTTTTCGTTTCTGATAAATTAATTTGTAAATTATTGTTTATTTGTAGGATATTATATAGTATAGATTAATTATACAAACATGGCTCAAAGAGAGCGTCGTTCTAACGCTGGGAATCGTATGGCGAAATTGTTAGACGAGGAGGAAGAGGATGATTTTTATAAAACTACTTACGGCGGCTTTCAGGAATTAGAGGAGGATCGAGATTATATGTAAATAAATGAATGAATCAGCTTTACGCTGTATCCCTTATACAGCTTAGCAGACAGAAAATTTAAGAGTATTAATATACTCCGTTCCCCACTGTCCGTCGAATCTTTCATCGTCGAAGAAATGAAAGTGTTAATACATACATAATAATTCACTCCCACGAATAGGTATCGAACCCACAATCGTCATATTGCAGTCACACCCTCGGATGTAAATAAATAAATGCTCCACTAAACAAAAACTTATATTTTAGTATTTTAATTTTAAACCACTACTTAGGCTCAGTTTCACCAGTTACGAATAAAGTTTCAGATAATAATATAATATTTAATGCTATCTCACAGATAGAGGATGAAGTGCAAAATTTCTGTTTCTTATATTTTCAAGAATAATTTTCTCATCTCATCTCAATGAACATAATTTGTTACTTTTTAAAAATTACAAATAAGTCAAATGTATATCTCCTAGACATTGCTATTTGATACCTGTGAAACCAAAAATTATAGCTTGTCTGGCAGATAAGGCTGTCCGGGACTTTATAAGCCAGTGGTGAAACTGACCATTAGTGTAATATTTATTGATACTAAATACACATATATTTAAGTGGTGTTATTTTTTTTATAAATACTTATTGAAGCTTACCTATAGCTTTATATGGCTTTATTAAAAAAAAAAAATTGATAATTTAAAATTTACATTTTAATTTTTTTTACGGCGGCTTTCAGTAATTTTTTTTCAAGAATTTAATAATTATTTTTATTTTCACTATAAAATATTAGATTTGTAGATAATTAAAATGTTAAAGGTAAATATGTATATAAATTATACTTTCACTACTTTAGCCAAGAAAAAGAACTTGATGATGTAGTTGACTCAGATTTTGATATTGACGAAAATGATGAACCTACATCAGATCATGAGGCCGAAGCAAAAGAAAAGAAAAAAGTCAATACTAAAGCATATAAGGTAATATTTTATAAAATATTCTGTTACTATAACGCAAAAATTCAAGTTCGGTTACCACCCAAGAGATAGATTTTTTTAATTTCCTCTCTTATAAGACAGTGTGTGGTTAAAGTACCACCACACACCATACAAAGTCTTATGAGCCTTAGCGCTAGGTTCCCTCTGCCTACATTGTCATATGAGTGGCAATGCATAAAAATAAAAAAATTAACACAATCATAATCATTGTTTCTGGTTACTTTGTATATTAAAATATTTTTCTGTTATGGTTCAAGCAATTACTTTTCTTCTCCTGTTTCATTCAAATCATTATTTAAATACTTTATTTGTATTTGATTCATGAACAATATTTTCATATGTATTTTAATATACAGGATCCCAATAGGAAAAAGAAATCTGATAAAGTTAAAAGGACAATACCAAGAAAGCCAAAGGAACCTAAACTAAAAGATGATATAGAAAAAGGGGATAAAATTGACAAATCTGTTATGGACACATCTATAGGTATTCCCACAATTATTTTTAACGTTTTTACTACTTTAATTTCTTTTGGGCTGGCCTTGGTACCAGAGTAGATAAATGAAAATATTAATAAATAATAAGTCATGCCCACAAATGGGCATTGAAGTCACAGCCATCATGTAACAGTCACATCCTTGTGCCCCTGTGCCACGACAGCCTAAAAAACATATTAATTACACTTGTTTTAACATTTTCATTTCCAAGCTCTGGTACTGAGGCAAAATGCGGTGTTTAGTTCTGCCACCCAACACAATGCCTCAAGAATTTGGTGCTAAGTTGAGAATGGGATGTGCATACACTACTTTGTATGTAATATAGTATAAAGCTAAAAAACAAAAAAGTATATAAGCTTAACAAGGCCATCATGGCATAGTAACACAAGTGTGTGACTGTAAACATGATGGTTGTGGGTTTGATGCCCACTCGGTCTAATAATATTTTCCTTTTCTTTACTTTGGTAACAAGACAAATGTATAGTGTTGAGTTATAAAGTGGTAAACAAAGTGTCCTAAGACTAGGTTCCCTCTGCTTATTCTACTTTATTGAGTATACAGTGTAAAGCTGAAAAAAAAAGAAAGTTAAAATTTTAAGTAAGTGAATTATTAGGAAATTCACTACTTGGCTTTGCAGTAAAATAGATCTATAGATTTAGTAATTTATTCATCTTATAAATAAAACATCCTTTCACTCTAGTGGTTGGTTTTATTAGTTTTATTAAATATATTTGTATTTTCAGAAAGAAAATCAATAAGGCAAAGTACAGCAGTGAAATCAGCTGAAACACTTCAAAGAATTAAGATAAGGTCTGAATTAAAAAAGAAAAAACCCAAGAAAGTAGAAGAAAGAGTACTAACGCAAGAGGAGTTACTAGAAGAAGCTCTTATAACTGAAAAAGAGAATTTGAAAAGTTTAGGTATGGGTTTTTTTTAAATAAAAAAAAAGAGGTTTTATTTTTTCAATTTATTTAGTTCATTCAAGTAAATGTACAGTATAAATTTTATGTAATATCGCTTGATATAATCTCAAAATATGTTGGTTTCGCTTGTTGTTGATACTGTGCTAATATACTCCATATAAAATTATCACAACTCTCTAACAACCAAGACAACTCAGCATTTAAACTGAAAATAATAATAAATGGTTGCATATTTTCATATTTTGAATACCTTGTACTTACAAAATAGTAATATACTGTATAAAAAATATATGCATTATGTTATTTGAAACCAGTTGTGGCAGCACAAGAGTGTGACTAAGAAAATGAAAATATTAAATATATCAATTCCTCAAGTGAGAATCACTTAATATAATAATATAAATATTTTATAATATACTATATTTATAATATACTTTTTTCTGTATTTGCAGAAAGATTTGAACAAAGTGAATTAGAGAGAAAAAAGATAAGACCTATAAAGAAAACTATAACGGGACCTGTTATACGGTAAATTAAATGTTTATTATCAAAGATATTCGTTTATAATATTTTGTTTTCTTTGCTCGGGTAACGCCACTCAACATGCAATGCCTCCATCATTCGGCGGAAGGTGAGGAACGGAAATTCCTTGATGGGAGCAGAGTGTCATAATATTAGGTCCTCAGGTTCCCTAAAATACAATTACAGAAAGAAATATTGAAATACATTGCGTGTCGAAAGGTCAAATTCATCTCTACGTTTTGTTTACTACAGAGGAGAAAGGAAAATAATTTAATAATATATATTATTTTGTTATAATTTCTCCAACCGGAGACCGAACTGCGTTGACCTTAACAAATAATTATTCATCTATAATTACAGATATCACTCATTCGCCGTACCTTTAATAACGGAAGTGACGCCGGAAGATAACGCTAGTGTTGTCACAAACACTGAATTTAATTTAAGTGATATTATTAAAAGTGAAGATAGTATGTATTATAATTTTATTTATCTAAAAAAATGGTTTCTTTTTTTATTTTTTATTGTTTATTCATAAATGGGATTCTGTTTCTAATACTACTATGAATGTTGAAATAAAAAAAAACTCTACAGATACTAAATACTGATCTGGAGATATGGATGAGAGAGAGAGAGAGAAAGAGGTAGAGAAAGTGGCACAAGAATACAAAACTGTAAACGCAACAAGATGTGGGTTCAATTCCCACTCGAAATAAAATATTTCATGTTTCTATTTTCTCGCACTGGTAACGAGCCAAAGCGCCGCGTTGCTTCATCGTTTCTCATTTTCCGCCGAACTCAGCAAGAATATCTTGCAAAGAAAGAATTGTTTCAATACTAAAATAAAATTCTTTATACGTATATTCTATTAATATTCTACATACATCGAAGCTTAATAAAACTATTATTGGATTATTAGGTATTACAGAAGCTGGTGATATAAGCGAATCTAATCAAATTATGGCTGAACCTAAAACTGAAGATGAAAATAAAAGTGAAGTAACCAAAATGAATGTAGATTTTGTAGGACCGGATGAAGAAATTACTATTGAAAATGTCACTATGTGAGTAAACAATCTTTTTGTATAACAATTTAGTGGTAAATATTTGTATTTGTCAATTTCAATATAGAATTTTTGTTTTAAAATAATAAAATGTTAACATTTAATATATAAAAAATAAGGTTTGTATTGAATGGGTTTGATTAAAAGTCAAATGTGGGAAAATAATTAGGAACTATTGTAGTTAAATATTAAAAAAATATTATCTGTGCATTAAATATTTTTGTAAATAAATAATGGTAACACCAATTTATAATATAACAAAATCATAAAAATAGTAAATCATCCATATTAAAAAAAATTCTATTTGTTTGTTACATGCAAACAGCCTGTAAAAAAAGAGTTTTATTTAGTCGAGTTAATATTATACTAAATTTTATGTCACTCAATCTCAGAATAGAATAAATATGAAAATATTTTAAATGTAAGCCAACCATAAATGGGATTTGAACCTACAATTTTCTAAGTGTTGCTTATTCGCTATGAAAGTGTGTTGAGATTATATTTTTTTATAAATACATATATTTACTGCCAAAAAGTTGTAACCATTATAAATAAAAATCAAATAGTTTTTTTAGAAAACGTATAAAATTTTTAAAGTTGCGGGATTTGAACTTGCGCCTCTTGGAAACCACCCAAGCGCTATTACCAATAAGCCACACGTTCGACAATACAGTATTCGAGTATTTACTGACTCACCGAGGGCTCCGTACCAATTTCAGTTTTGTAGGCGAATGGGGAAGTGTACTTCCTACTAATAAAAGTTGACAAACTACTGTTAATATGTCAAGTTTTCATTTGCATACACACATTTTGTATGACATGATTTTTTTTCTATGAAATACTTATAAATTTTCACTTTTCCCATTCTTTCCTTTTTTAATTTTGTAATTTCTCACTTCGTGCCAAACTTCATTGTATGGTCCAGGGGAGGAACAATACATATTTTGATTACCCGATAAATTTCGATGCATAAATACCAGTACTATCTATTGATTGCGTTGACTTAAAAACTTATGTTTTTCTGTGCTCCAAGGGACCGTAGAACTGAATGTTTGATATTTAGGCTATGTAGCATGCATGGGTGTACTAGATTTTGAGATAAATGGCCTTGACAGACGGACAAACACCCAACAAAGTGATAAGGGTTTCGTTTTTTTTCTTTTGAAATGCGGAACCTTGAAAAGTTGTAAATAAAATTTAAATAGATATAAATATTAATTATTAATAAAATTACACAGGAAAGAAGAAAAACCAGCGAAACCAAAGGAAAATATCAAATATCACGAAAGGACATTATTGTCTTTTGAGAATGATATTAAGAACAAGGCGTTCAACGCTTGCTTCCGACAAAGGAAACCTAAACGACGAAGGGAGTTATTATGCGCAGTTACGAAGTGAGTTGATTTTTATTTTATACTAGCGACCCGCTCGCGGCTTCTCAATTGTAAATTTACTGATCTGAATTACTTTTGTTTTCTAATAATAAAATAATACCATTTTAAAAATAATATCTACCGACCGATATTAATTTTTTTTTCGTTTAACACAATTTTTTAACAACGTTACAATTTATTTATGGAATTCGAATTCTTTATTTTCATCAACACAATTCAAATATAACTATAATCAAAATACAAAAATTAAATTAAATCAGCTTCACGCTCTATCCCGAAAGCAGGGTAGACAGAGGGAACCTAATGTTAAGACACTCCATTCTCCACTTTCCGCCGAAATCTGGAGGCATTTCGTGTTGAGTTGCGGAACTTAACACTGCGGTTTGCCTCGACACAAGAGCGAAGAAATAAAAATATAAGGTTTAAATAAATATTTCATGTCCTCGAGTGGGGATCGAACTCACAACCAGTGGATTTTGCAGTCACCCTTTGTGCCTCTGCGCTACGACTGGTCTAGTTATAATCAAATTAATTTAAGCTTTCTCAATTATTTTTTACCAAATTGTACATTGCAAATGTTTAAATATTACCCGTTTTCCCCTAATTTCCAGGAGACCAGCCCGCTACATAGATCCCATAACAAAACTACCATACAGAAGTGTTGATGCGTTCAGAATTATAAGAGAGGCGTATTGCCAACAGCTGGAGGCGAGGGGAGACAGGAACGACCCCAAACTTACTGCTTGGTTGAAGGCGAGAAGGGCTCACACCACCTCATCTTATGTACAGATACATATTAAATAAGAAATAAATATATTAAAGTAATGATATGTATATATAGATAAATAATAATTCAAATGATTTTTCTTTTTCATTATATTTTTGATTATTTTTTCTCTAATTGATGTAACAAATAACAATCGAAATCATGACATGTATTTTAGAAATATGTAAAATAAAAATAAAACAAATCAACAATTACAAAAATAATTATTAAAATTTTAGCAAAATATTCAATTGTTAGTTGTTTATAATAACATATTCATATCGAAGTGTAGAAGTAGATGCCTTTAGAATTATAAAAGAGGCATGGCGAGGTGTCTTGTTTTCTCTTTTCTTAAACTGTATATATATTTTTAATGAAAATAGAATTCATCAATCATACATTTTATTGTAAAATAAATAATTACAATGATAACTTAAACAAATAGAAGATCCAATATCTGTACAAGTACTTGTACAACTTAGAAATACAATGTTATATGAATTTATTTTCAAAATGTTACATGACATGAAAAATTAATAAAAAAATATTTAAGAAAAAATTAGGTACATAAAAATACTGCTCATAAGTCCTTCTATAAATCAGCTGTAAAAGTTGGATTTAATCTTAGATCTGGCACACTGTTTCTTCGAGGCTTCTTTTTTAATTCCTTCAGTGTTATTAATCCAGAAGCATTAGGGTCTAACCTCGAATGATATTTGGATGGATCAGTTGTAGGTAAATATGGATACTCACTTAGGTAAGTCTGCGCATTTTTTATCTTATTTTCATGCGCAAAGTCATTTAACTGTGAAATTGCTAGTTCATACGAATTTAGGTTACTATCAGCTACATTTTCCATGGACTTGAATGTTTCAAGAACAGCTTTCTTGTGGGGTATTCCCCTCAAACTTCCTTGTCTGCTCAATCTGCCTTCCATTACGTCTTCAAACAAATCATCCACATTAAACTTTTCTGATATTTTGACTAATCTTCTACTTTCAGCCTCTTTTTCTTCCTGCATTTGATTCCAGATTTTTGCAATTTCAGAAGATGGCATTGATCGTGATTTCTTTATGTTACTTTTTCTTCGTGGTTTTTTTTCTTCAAGAGATTCAGTAGATTGGCTGCTGGACAATAAGCTATGTTTTGTTAATTTCATTGCTTTCTTTTCCTCTCTAAGCTCTTCCAATGACTGAAAATATTTTTTCGCTTTAGTAAAACGATTCTTATACTCTATATGAGCTTGTGGTTCAATCACGGGTTCCATATTAATTTCAGGTTCTTTTTCTATAATTTCTATTTCTATATCAGAAAGGCTTAGGCGGTTAGTTTCTTGGTCTTGGTCTGAAATAACTTCAAAATCTAAAGAGCTACTTGCACTATCATTACTAAATATTTCGAAGCTCTTGTCTTTTGATAACATTCTTCTTCGTCTGTCCAATGACACGGCTCCGTCTTTGTTTGTTTTCGATGGTAGTGTAAGATGCATTGTAATTTCGTTGACTGATGTGCTATATTTCTTTGGAGTTCCTGTGAAAAAATACGTGTGTAGTTTATTGTAAACGTGCTCTTTATGTGTGTTACAGTGGCGTAATAAGAGGCAATATATGTACTATGATAGTTGAACAATAATATTTGCTGGTTTCTTGATTAATTATACATTTATATGGTAAGATTAAGCATACGTTATTTTAGTAAATCTTTTTTCCCCTAATACACATCTCTATAATAGTTGTGGAAGGTATTTTTGTTTCAATAAAAAATATGACAGATTATAAAAATAAGCTAAATTTAATTACCTGGAATTGAACCCGAAATTTGCAGGTTATTAGAAGATCTCATAGAATTGGATCTGCTGATAGTTCGTGTTGGACTGGTTTTACTCGATTTAGATACATCTTCATAAAGTGATATGAAATTTTTCACATTTATTTTTGGTAATTCCTCATAAGACTTATGTTTTTCTAAGTCGTCGTCTACAATAGCATTGCCTACTTTACTAAATATGTCCATTTCGGATTTGCTAATGGACTTGAGTTTTGAATTTTTTGCCTTATTTTGCAACTGGTTCTGTTTATTCAAATCTTTTATAGTATTTTTAACATAAGTGCTTGGTTTAGACATGTATATGGATTCATCAAAGCTTTTATTTTGAAAATCGTGTGTGGTTTTAATTTGCTTTTCTTTCAGTGGACTCTGGACTTTATCTTGAAAACTGTCTTTTCTAGGCTTTAAACAGTCTTCTTTTTCCAAGTCTATCGAATATTTGGCTGTTGATGGGTTAGCCAATGTAGATTTAGTATCTGAATATATACATTTATCACTGTCTTGGTAAATATTATACATTGATTTACATTTACGGCGTGTCCAAGGTAATTCTTCTGTTTGAGATATACTATGAAATAGTGATATTCGACTAGATACTAGGCCACTTTCGTGACTTACGTCTTCGACGATTTTTTTCTTATCATTTTCACTATCCGGTAATCCTAAAAAAGTGTCGATTTTATTTAGAATATGCTTTCTAGACGTTCCGAAAAATCTTTTAGGGCTAGTTTCGAATGCTTGAAAAACTTTCTCAGATAATTCTTGTTTTAAATGTAAATTTGAATTAGAATTTTGGTCATCGCTATCGGTACTCATATTTATATCATTACTTACTTTAATATGTTTAAACGTATCGATCAAAGAGTGTTCTTTATTCTTTAAAGTCATTTTTCCAAAGCAAGTCAATGCTTCGCTTTCATTTGTGGAATCTTGTTCATTTTTATTTATTATTTCGCTATCAATAACTTCGATGTCATTAAGTGAGTCAAAAGTATCCGTGCGTGCATAGGGTTTTGATAATTTATCACATTCGTCTTGATTTGTGCCCAAAAAGTTTTGTACAATTTTTCTACCTCGTCTTTTACTTAAAGAATCATTGCGACGCATATGTTTTAATGTGATTCGTCTTTTACATTGTAATGCTTTAATTTCTTCCGATTTTGCTTCAATCTCTCTTATCTTTTCATCCCAATATTTTTTCTTTTCTGATACAATATTAGTGTAAGTTTGATCTCCAAATTGAACCCCTGCCTTATTTTCGTTATTATTTTCTTCGTAATTTTCTTTGACATGAAGGTAACGACTTGCTGAAATGGATTCAGTGACTCTTGCCTGAATCTCAGAAATCTTTCCTTCTAATATTTTCGTTTGTCTTTTCACATCTGCTTTAAATTCAGATGCAGAATCGACATGTATTTTGTTACTTTCAATTGTGTAATCTATTCCTAAGTTTTGTGACTGATTATCCTTTGTTGTTGTCACGGAACTAACTTCTGACCTTGTCATAATCTCATCATAGATATCGTCAAGTTCGGCAAAAGCTTCTGTCACTGGATCCATACGTATTTCGTTAATTTCATCCTTCATGTCAGCTACATCTTTTATGGCTTTTTCATTTTCCTCGAATATTGGTTTAAATTCATGTCTTTTAGCGTTATTTTCGTATTTTTGTATCTTAATATCGTCTTCGAAAGGCTTAGAAATCTTTAAATTATTATCATGCTGCCATATTTCCCTTTCTGCTGGTCCCATTTTGGAGAACGCACTAGAAAATTGTGACTTTCTCTTATTTAATATGTCACTGCTACTCAATTCACTAGCATTACTTTCGGAAGAGCAATGATTATCGTCAATACTAACATATGCTGAGTCCCAGGTGTTGTTTCTAGGAGACATTTCTCGGCTTGAGTTTGTATGACCAGTACTGGACGGCACTGGGCTACTATTTGGAGTAATATTTACATCCTCAGTTAAGTTCGAATCAAAACTGCTGTACAAATTGGAGTTATTTGAACTATTACTAATTTTTCTTTCGTTTTTCAATTTATCTGATTCTAAAAATTTTATATCAATATTTCTGTTAGATTTTTTTACGGAGACACTTTTTGTCAATGTTGTTGAAGATGGAGTTGATGTTGGTACATTTATTAATGGTGGTAAGGAAACAGGCGCGCCGATAATAAAGTCAGGCTTTTCTTGATAGATGTGAGAGCTATCTTGATCAATAAATGGGTTAGTAAAATCATTAAGAGGATTTTTATTAAAAGATTCTTCTATGTTTGGGTCAATGTATATAGAATCATCCCGCCCAGTCACGTCACCTGTAATTATTTTATACACAGGTGTTTTTGATCTCTCAATATCAACATATTCTTGAAATGGATTTTTAGTTTTACTGATTATTTCATATTGGGTGTCATCAAATGATTTGACATTAGCATTTTCGGTCTCCTCATTTTGTGAATTATTTGATTCGTACTCATTAGGTATAAAGGAACCAAACTGCTTAGCAATAGCATAAGTTTGATCGGTCATGTCACAAAGGAATGGATTATTAAAAGATTGAACTGTATCAACTGACATGTTATCATCTTCAAATGGATCACTTGTAATTGTATTATAGTTATCATCTAGAAAGCCTTCTACTTTAATATTTGGGGTATTCATACTCTTAGTTTTTACTTCACTTATTGGCTTTGGGTATTCAGCTAAGATAGAAACTGAAATATTTTCGGGAATAATAATTCTATCACGTTTCTCAGACAGGGCATAGCTTTTGTTTTTCTCTTTATCGTCACAAAAAGTTGAATTTACAACATCTGGTATATGCTGTTTGTTATTTAGTTCAATATTACTTTTTTTAGATACATTCTCACATTGAACATTGGATAAAAAGTTACAAACGCGATTTAGTGTTAACACTTTTTGCGCTGTTTTGTAAAATTTATTCGATTCTTTTGTATTTTTTATGATAGGAGCAACGGTTTTTTCTTGTTTCTCATCATTCCGGTACTCTACATACTTGTTCTTTATATTATCATTTTCCAACAAATGTTTTGCTTCTTCTTCGGTAATTTTTTCTAAATTTCCATTTTCTTTTAGTAGCATTTTTTCTGTTACGAAATCAACAATTCGTAACACAACTTTTTTGTCTGTTTTGATATCTACAATATCAATTTCCTCTCCATCCTCAAGGCAAAAGCTATCTCTTTCTAAAATTCCTATGATATCTTTTGAAGCTGTGACCTTAAACGGAGAGCCCACAACGTTTTGGCCTTTGCTAGTAATAGATATTTCATATGTACCTTCTAAAGTGGCCACATAGCCTACTTTAGCGTGATCTTGCATTATTTCGGTTTCGATATCGATGTCGTATTTAGTTTTTGGCATGTAATAAGTTTTGCTCATATTACTCTTGCCGTAACTTCGTAGATACGTCGTACCTTGTGTTATTGGAAGTACGTTATCGGTGTGAGTCGATTTAGATTGTAGTCCTAATAAATTTTGTCTTATTAACTGAGCTTTACCAAGCACTGGCGGCAACACAGTCGTCCCATAGATGTTTTTAGGTCCGTGTATTAGGATGTTTATATCTCCTGGATCCAAAGATTGCTGAGCAGTGGGATAAATTTTGAAATATACTTTGTTGTTAATTTGCGCTGCCACCAAGCCTGAGCCTCGTGCGACATAGTTCAGCGTGAAGTGTGTATCATCAGGCATACTTTTTTGATTTGTTTGACTATTGATTTTTGAAGGCGTGAGTTTTAATAGGGCTATTCGAATCTTGTCTAAAAAATTGATTAGCCGCCATTCCTGATATCTACTTATAGAATCGTTTAAATCTAGCTCCTGTCGCGAGAATACCTGAAAAAAAATTATAAATACAAAATTATGACGCGAAACATAAGAAAGTATGAAAAGTATATGTGCTTTTGGAGGCTATTTATGGTTGAATTAGGTGTAGGAATTTAATAAAAAGCAATACACAAGGTGGTTTAACTTGAATCTAGTCTAAAAGTTCCATTGCAAGACTAATTTCTAAAAACACAATAGCGTAAACTACAATACCATATCTACAAAAAACTATTTAAATTGGCGTGGCTAACCACAACATTTGAGACTGTTATATTATAGTGAAATTCAATGCCGATAGTTGTGTAAGAAGTAGAAAAAATGTTTTCTAATATTTTTAAACATTATTCGTACAAGAATAAGATGTGGCAAGTCGTAGATCAGGAGCACAAGCGTGTGAATGCCAAAGATGGGCTAAATATTTTCATTTCTTGGCTCTGGTGTCGAAGTAAGGTGCGGCGTTTAGCTCCGCCGCCGCTCAAAACGCAATGCCTCCAGAATTCGGCGGAAAGTTGAGAGCGGAGTGTCTTAACACTAAGCTTTCTTTCCCTATCCTGCTACATGCTGCAAACAGAGACATTCTAAAAGTGCTTTAGTTATGCATTCTTACCGCGCCACATTAATAGCCAATATTGTAAAACCAGTTGGTAGCTTTATTGGCTAAAAAGCTATTTTAGAATATACTAAAAAAACATGATTAACTACAAATTATATAATAATTTTTAACTATAAATTGTACCTCTTGCAAAGTTCATTTGTAATACAAAAATGTTTTATTCTACTCTAACATGTATAAGGGTAAATAAAAATGTAAGATTAGTCAACAGCAACAATAAATCTCTTTCTTCTGAGTGTTCATTAAAATTAAATGAACCACCATGTTTACAGTCAGCATAAACATTTTAACACACTCTAGAATTGGCGGAAAGTGGGGAACACTGGGTTCCCTCTGCTTACCCTGCTGTGTGCGGGATACAGCGTGAAGCTATTTTTATTTTAATAATCTACTAAAGCAAATAATATTTTAAAATATAATATAACTACAATACAAATATAATATAATATAAATAATACTCCAACATACCGGTTCAACACCAAGGTAATTGTCAGCGATAGCCTGAGCGTGCTTTAAAGAGAGCCGCGTCGGTGGGTGTCCAGCGCAGGCACCAGGTAAAGCTGAATCCAGAATACCACATAAAATCCATCCATGACGCCATACCACGTCCAAACTGTCCACCCGCACTGGTCCTGCGTCTGCTAGCCATTCTAGGATTTCTTGTTTTTGCTCCTCGCTTGAAAATAGTACTGGAAAGTAGAATTTTTTATATAAGGTTTTTTTAAATAAGATTTTTTAAACTTCTCGCTGTATCACGCATATTGCAGGGTTATTCTCTAGTCATTGCGTGTTAAGTTGTGGAACTCAACGTCGTGCTTTTGTATTGTTACGAGGACATTAAAATCTTAAATATGTCATTACTCTTGAGTGGGAAATGAACCCACAATCGTCGCGTTACCAGTCACACGCTTGTTCCACTGCTTCACGACGGCCTCTAATTTAAATAAGATAAAGATATATTTCGATCGACACTAGGTAAAGTATCGAAAGTATAAGAAAGACCGCAAATGTTTTTATCGCTCTTTTAAACTACTAAAAAGTGTAGTTTTAATGGTTTTTTTATTAAAAAACGTGTCGAAATCGAAAATTGTCTTTACAATTGTAATTATTCTTGCAATTTTTCACTTTCGATACTTTACCTAGGGACTCTCAATTTTTTTGTATACATAAATATGAAAGTGAATACCTAAGGAAATCATTATATTTATATTTAAATTAGATATATTCTTTGGCCATTCCGTCTGCTAAGACAAAGCTCGGCATTCAATTTTGCCTCTCAACGTGAAATGTCTTAACGAATTGTTAAAAAAAGTACTTTTAAATAATTTTTATTTTGTCTAGTTTATCTGTTGTTAAAAAAAGTGATAAAAGTGAAGCAAAAGTGAATATGTTGTTATCTTGTAAACGATTATTTAATTAAACATATAAAATATTTTACATATGTCCAATTGAAGAATTAAAGTAATTAATCATGATGTATTTTATGATATTTATGATCATTTTAATGTCGTATAAAAGTTAGTAGAGGTATGATTATTTCAGTAACATTAGAATATATTTGTGATTTTTTTATAATTTATTTTCGAATTAAATGAACTTTCATATTTTATGAAAATTTCTTATATAATAACACTAATTTTGCAGTGAGGTCACAGCGGCGCAGTGAGTCTGCGTCTGAATATAAATGTAATTGTGGGTTCGATTCCTACTCTCTCTTTAAAGCGCGATATTGAGTTCAGCTACTCAACACGCTATGTTTCTTAAGTTGGGTGGAAAAGGTGGAACAGCGTATCTTAACACTAGGTTCCCTAACTCTCTTTGCGAGAAAATGCGTGAAGCTATATAACGTAAAATGCCTCTAAAATGGACAGAAAGGGTTCTCTGCACAACCAAAGGAGGCGAATTAAGGATCGCCACTTTAAAAAAAAAACACTTCTAATTTTTCTTTTTAATTGTGTGAAAGCTTGCTAAAAGTTGTGACGAGTATAATGAGGTCAGCACTAGAATTTTAGAAAATTAAATGTACTAATACGTTGTAATGTCGTCCCTAAGTAGTTTTGACAATTCATATTTAGATTTTTTAGAAGCATATAATATCACTGATTGTTTTTTTATTTATTATAAAAACGGCATATGCATTTTTTTGCTTCTCACGTTATTTTTCATTTAAAGCTGGGGACCTGTTGTTAAGGCAAGATTTTAAATATTTAATTTCCTCGAGTGGGAATCGAATCCACAACCTGTCGCGTTTACCCTGCGCCACTGCTGGCCTCAATTTCAATTTTATACGTGATTATATTAAAGTTTTTCATCTGATTACGTTCTGAATAAACTACGTGATATATTTGTTTTTTTTAGTCTTCAATTCGGTATGTAGGTAGTAACATGAGCACGTATTTGTGCGTGTTTTTTTCAGCTTCACGCTGTATTCCCCATACAGCAAGGTAGGCAAAGGGAACGTAGTGTAAAGACACTCCGTTCCCCACTTTCCGCCCAATTCTGGAGGCATTGCTCGTTAAATTAAATTATGTCATTGTAGTACAAGGTAAATAATATATGTAAATTGTCATGACTTTTCAATGTTATAATTTTATTAAAATTTGACAATTCCTTTTCCGGGGATAAGACAAAGCGCGGCGTTGAGGTCCCGGCCATATAATACGCAATCACACGCATTTAGACGGCACCGTCTGACGTCTTAACACAAGTTAGTTACCCTACTAAAAGAGGGATGCAGCGTGAAGCTTAACTTAACAAAATATTAATTTTCAAAATTCAACAGCGCTTTTTATGTCAATAGAGCGACAAAGTGAATATAATTCATTTCCTCGAGTGAGTATCGAAATAACAACCGTCGTGTTAACAGATAGTTAGGTTTTCTGTACAATTTTCTATATCATTATTTTATACATTTTTCTGCTACACCAATAAATATTTTATAGAAAAATTGTTCAGAATATATAGCGCAACTAGAACGATATATTTAATGGTGTTTCAAGATATCTGATTACAAACAAACGGCGTCGTAAATTACGTAATATAGCTAGAGAGTCATGCTCGAGACATTTAGTATACGTTTAGTTCAGTTTTATATTTCAACATAGAGAGAAAAATCAAAACTGGATGGAGACGAGAGAGATAGAGTGCACTCTATTTCTGCTTAAAATATTCATTTAGTTCTTCGTGAGCACGTAAAATATTTTGATATTTTTCGTACACAACGATTGCAATGGTGAATAAGTATTAAAGATTGAAAGTTTATCTTTAATATTAATGAAAAAATATAATATAGTAGTTGTTATGTTTTTCACTATATAAGCAGTAATACAGTGTGAAGTGTCCCTACTTTCTTTTCTTTCCCTACTTTCTGTAAAATTTTCGAGACATTGCGCGCGAGTTGGGGTAGGCAGATTGAACCTGGGAACCTAGAGTTAAGACATTTCCGTTGTCCTCTCTAGAGACTTTTTCGTAGAGGCAATGCGTGTTGAGTTGCGAAACTTACCGCCGCTTTGTTCATTACCAGAGCGAGAAAATGTAATTATTAATTCTTTCATTACTCCAGGTGGCAATTGAACCCACAACGCTTCAAAGAGTGATGAAACAAAAATAAAATACATTTTCAATAATAATAATCTACTAAAATATGTTATAAAAAAACCAACTGTAATCAATGATATAGGTACTTACAAGATCTAACTGCACAATCAATATATTTGAGGAATCTAAACAAAAAACTTTGTTGTCCCCAAAATATCGTGAGGACGGTAGCCGGGGCGAGGTAGCGTAGCGTCGTCAATATGACGTCGATTGCTGTAGACAACATGCCTCGCCTGCACTCGTATTCTGGGTACTCCGGGATTGGGAACAGGCCTGGAAAAGAAAAAAAATATAAATATTAAAACTATTAAATTTCATATACCGCTAGGGATGAAGCTAGTTTAGTTTAGTTTAAATTTCATATTTTGTTATCAATAATACCTACTTAGGTGAAAATATATAATTGACAAATACATATTAATAAATAATTTCAATATTTTTTTTAATTTATACTGCTATAGAAATCAGTGACTCCGTAGTTTTATACACAAAGTTATATAATATTGGCTGGTAAACCAATATATGATATAATTTAGACTTATTTTCGTTATTGAAAATGAGCTTCACGCTTTAACCCACACACAGCATGGTAGACAGAGGGAACCTAGTGATAAGACACTCCGTTCCCCACCCCCCGTTTTTCCCCGTTCCCCGTTATTTAAATGAAGATGTTTATATTTGTTCTCTGGGTAGTAACTTACTAAACCAAGATACGTATTAAAATATTTACTGTGTTACTTTTCTTGTTGCAGTCAACGTAAAGGCTACAAGATATTATTGATATCTTAAACGATTTGTTAGAAGTATATCAAACTGATAAAAAAATACCTTCAGTTTTTACATATGTTTACGAAATCTTGTACTGTAAGTATTTTTAGTTTAACTTTATATCTTCCATATAGCAGGGTAGGCGATGGGAACCGAGTGTTAACTGCGCTTTGTCATCTTACCAGAGCGAGAAAGTGAAAATAATTCTTTTTACCGAGTGGAAATCGTGCTCACAGCCGTTGCGTTTAGTTAAAAAATTATATGTTACAGTAAAACCAATACTAATATAAGCTTCATTGAAAACAAAAACATATTGTTTTATCTGTATTATCATAATATCTCGCTCTGGTAACAAGACCAAACGCTGCGTTGTGCTCCGCCGCCGAACGGAGCATAAACACAGGGTTCTCTTTTTCTATCCTGCTGTACACGGGATACAGGATGTTATTAAAAATATATTTATAAACGTATCACCATCCACACTAACCAATACTTCTTGCACGTTCTTCAGAAACATTTTCCCTGTACCGTTTTGATAATTCCTTAATTCTATCTGACATTATAATCACTATTGAACACTTTTTTTTACATAAAATTTTAAAACACACTCATATTGTTTTTTAAAACTATAATTATATTTAAAGATTCAATATAACGACAGTGGCAGTTTTGAAACAAAAGCAAAGTCTTAAACGTTGTTTATAATTTTAAATCAAAATATGTTAATAAAAATAACACGTTGTTAAATATACTGTAATTTAAATAACTGTTATTAAGTTAATATAAATATAATTTTTAATAATAAAATCAAAATCTAACTTTCATCAAAGTATTCTTAAAGTGTATCTTTCCAATAAGAAAGAAGTAGATTTTTTATAGATACTGTATCTGATATAGGATCATGGATGAATATTTTCTTCTGAACAGCAATATAAAAAGTATGAATAGTATACCAAATAATGTAATAATAGAGTAAATTTAATGATATTTAATAATATATATTTATTTGTTTATTTGGTTAGCGTCGTGATTAAGCCTGATATTATCAAATATAGAGTGAAAATTGTTAAACTTAAATATAATATTCGTATACTATTAATGTTATCAGATTTTCTACGTAACACATATTTTTTTGGGTCCACCCCAGAATAGTCTGGCGCCTACCCCAGTATTTTATTCATAAAAAATAATTATTAAAATCTATACAAAATGATCATTTCCAAACTAAAATCACAACAGTTTTTTTAAAAAATCACTCTAGACCTAAGAAAATCACTTAAATAAAAAAAAACACTTTTTCAATAACAATTTCAATATTCGCTAAAATACTATACATTTACGATCACATAAAATACGTACAAATACCTACAAACATATATAAATACTTACGACGTTAGTCTTATCGATAAGAAGGCTGTAAACTTATAGAACTATATATCACTAACTAAAAACTACTTTCAATGTCCGAGTGAGATTACTTCTGAAACATTCGATTTCATTAAATATCCTGGAGAGCCCTATCTTATCTGGAAAACTGTATAAATTAATAACATGGCCGAATTTTTCAACGAAATTAAAACCTTATTGCAAAAACATAAAGTTTAATTTTTATTATCATAAAATGTGGTTGTACTATGTCTAAAATTAGACGTGAGCATATTTTTTCTTATAAACAGTCGGTAATCACGTTACATTTTTTTTTCAGCTTCACGCTGCATCCCGCATATATGTAGCAGGGTAGATAGAGGGAGCCCAGTGTTAAGACTCGCTTTACTTTGTTACCAGAGCGAAGAAATGAAAATATAAAAAAATCGTAGTTTATGTCCCCGAGTAGAAATCGAGTTGCGTTTGCTTACAGTCACATGCTTGCCACTGCGCCACTGCGCCACGACGGCCTCATTAGACTACAAGAGGTAAATAAAAAGAAAAAATAATAATAATATGAAAAAATAAACTAAGTTAAGCATTATTTACCATCGATATATTGTATATTGGTCTTTTTCACACCTTTATTTAGTTCTTTTATCTGGCTCTTTCTAATATTATCTGTGATATGTGTCATAGATAAAATATGTTTTATATATTTCAAGTACCTGTTGACTAATGTTTGCTTTATTGTACTTCTATATATATATATATATACATACTATACTCGTATTAATTCTTATAATGCCATTTAGGCCAGTCGTAGCGCAGGGGCACAAAGTGTGACTGTAACATCGACTGGGTGTGGATTCGATCCCCACTCGAGCAAGTGAAATATTTAATTACATTTATATTTTCAGTTCTTCGCTCTGGTGTCGAAACCATGGCGTCGAGTTTCACCATTTAACAGAACTCGGCGGAAAGTGGGCAACGGAGAGCCTAAACACTAGGTTCCCTCTGCCTGCCCTGCTGTGTGCGGGATTTAATTCTATTTATATATATATATATATATATATATATAGTTTTTTCAATTTTTAT
>DWAP01000255.1:0-24396 GCA_018230625.1 Heliconius eleuchia | reverse complement strand
ATGAATATCAACCAAACTCTGCGCAATGTTGTGTTAAGATACAAGTTTAGGTTCCTTCTGGGTATCCTAGAAGGATGTATAGCGTGAAACTAAAAAAAATGTGCTCGTATGGTAGACACATTCATTATGAGTGTGTCTACCATACGAGCACCTAGTAAGGTTTCATTTCCTTTGATAAAGTATCCGTTATAATATATTGATTTTATTAACCAATATATTATAACGGATATATTATACGGATATATAACGTTACAATCAAAAAATAATTATTGGGGAAGATGGCCCAATGAAGAACGACAGTGGGAAGCGGAGTGCCTTAACAATAGGTTATCTCTGTTTTATGCGGGATACAGCGTGAAGCTTTAAAAATACATCTAATATCGAATAACATCGAAGACAATGTTAGTCCACTTTCAGAATCCACCATAGTTTAGGAACCTTTTTTCCTCATCATTGACCAAAGGAATCCATCCATAACTTCCTAATTTCCTTCATAAAGTCAGATCCATACCAGCTGTATTCCGATAACGAAATGTGAAGAAACTTGCCTACTGTGTCCAGTAAGAAGACCAGAACCGTTTCTGGTACTTGTTACCAAAGGTTTTACGGAACCCTTTAAAATACTTCTCTCCACCCAAACCAAATTCGAAATAATTTATACAATAAAAGAAATAAAACTGCGTATTTACTTACAAACATGCAAACTCATAAACTAACCATACAAGACACGAATGTAATGAAGACATTTCATTTGCCTCAACGTGCATTAAGCTTGGAATACACTGAATGGTTTCGATCACGCACCTATCGACAGATAGAATCGACCACCAAAGCTCCCCCTTTCTTTGAAGAAAGTAGGATTTTGATACTTATAATGATTGCAATAGATTATAAATTCGTGTAATACTAGTTAAAGGTACAGGATGGATAGCATAAAATAAATGTTGTGTGATACTACGAACATTTAGAACTTGAGACAATATTATGATAATTGTTTTGTTTAAAATATATTTGACAGGTTTGTATGTTTGATTACTGTCTTTGGTACTATCGTTTATGTATTTGTGATGTATCTGTATTTACACAAGAAGTGCAACTGAGCTATTTTGCAAATCTCTGGTACTACTTTTGTTGAGTTTTATTATTTCACACAATACACAAAAAAAAAGGTTTTGTATATATCTGTTAAAAGTCAACATCATAAAAATAACGTTGAGCAAAAATAACCACTAATGAAAAATAAAAACGTCTGTTCGCTAATAAAAAATCCCACAAACTCCATTTTAAACTTCGTATGACCCGTTTAAACAAAAATCAAAATCGTTTGAAGTAACTTTAACGATCTGTAAAAGCAGCACTCAGAGCCAGAGTAAACACGAACGGCGGCCAAGCTAATTGTTAGATATTTTAAACTCATAAAACGGTTTAGATGCACATCGAGAATTGAATACACATTGAATCGCACGCATTGCAGGGCACTCTGCCAAATAGCGATCGCTGGCACAGATCAACTTATGTCACTTACTGTGGTTTATATAGTGGCATTATTGTATTAGAATTCAAATTTGAGGAGAATCGTATCGTAACAGACAATATTGAATTTAGTGGGAATATCAGTTAGTATATCCTGGCTCTGCTTGTTTATTATTGAGGTTAATATCTTGATTTATTGTGAAACATAGTTGTATTTCTTCTAAGGCCTTTTTTCCTTAAGAGCTATACATATACAAACATGCATATATATAAATCAAAGGACAATTAAAAATTAATAAAGTTCGAACTCTTCGCGTCCCGAGTACGGGATCATTTTGTTTTCATTATGTCCGCAAAATGTCCTGTAGAGGTCGTGCTAAATTTACGACTAAGTCGTGCACTCCCACCTGATTTAAATACATTAGATATCTTAAAAGAAAAGGTTTTTGGCTCGCGACGGGTGAATGGACAAGTTTTTTTATATTCCCATCACAGCAATTTCCGGCGAAATAATTTAGCCTTTGTATATTTTAATGAATTTTCGTGTAAACTGATTGAATTTTGTTGTTTTGACAGGCCTTATAGTATATATGATTTGTTATTTATTTATCCCGTCTCGCGATCTTCAGCGAAAAAGATATATAGTCTCCCACCTTTTAAAATAAAATAAAAAAATCTAGTCATATTCAAAGTGTCCCTGCATATACAGCTTGGTAGGCGGGGGGAACCTATTGTTAAGACACTTTGTTCCCCACTTTCCGCAATTTTCTTTAAGGCATTGCGTATTTAATGGCAGAACTCAATACTGAGTTAGTTAGTACAAAGTGAGGAAATAAAAATATTAAGAAATAATAATTCATTCTCTCGAGTAGGGAACGAACAACAGATAAAAAACACTTCTAAAAATGATGCAACTCTAGCTTTCATTCAGTCCATTTAAAAAGTCAAAATGCCATTAAATACAGGGAGCACTCCTTGATATTTTTCTATATTAAATTCTTTTAAAATAGAAGTTATAGCACTTCGCACAACGACTTGTTCATCCCATACAATTTTCACGTATTTATCGCCCCATAATTTCTACTTATAATCCAGTTACACGTGTTGATAGGATTGGTTTACCATGTTTCCTATATTTTTTTTTATCCTGTCTGTCTTATATATTTTATTATATAGCAGGGTAGTTAGAGGGGACTTAGTGTTAATTCCGTAACCCACTTTCTCAAAATTTTCAATACATTGTGTATTGTAAATGCGGATCTCAATGCCGCGCTTTCTCTTCTTACTGGATCGCGTTACTTGCCTTATATAAAAAATACACGCTAGTTACATTTCCAGATTTAACTTTAACGTAGAATAAACACAATTATTTTTAATGTCCAATTATTAACGAATGGCCGATGCGTATGAATGTTTAATGGTTCGCTTTGAATGAGCTTTTGAATTAAGCTACAATATATTTTATAATATGAAATAAAGTTGTTCCTGCAAACGACATTTTGAAGTACTTCACGTAAAACGTTTATTAGTTATAAAATATATGGTTTTTCAACATTTAATTTGGCTTCATTTGCTTGGTTGATTATTTTGCCTTTTTGTTACTGGCTGCGGTACTTTTAGTTTATAAGGCTGGGATGTTTCATATTTTTCTCTTTCATTATGAACGCAATTGTCGTGGGTTCAATATCGTCTATTAGTACATTTTTTGCATCAAGTTGTGTTCCGCATATAGCATGGTAGGCATAAGGAATTTAGTTAAGACATTCCGTTTCTCAATCTTCATAGCATTGCTTGTTGTGTGGCAAAAATTCAACGCCGTGTTCTTTTTTATATCAGTGATATAAAAATAATTCATTCCGCGATATAAATAACACAGATCAACGCATACATTACTTTAATATTTGACTATCTTTAATTTTTTTTAAGTTCAATTCTTAATCACTAGGATCTTTTTATATAATGTTCCTCAAAAAATCGACAATCTTACTCAAAAATAAACTCACTAAATATAAAGAACTATACAAATATGCAACAAACGTTACAGTTTTTCAGTAAGCATCCAATTTCTACATAATTATATCACTGAAAACTCGCCTAAGTGAAGACACGTACAGTGGAATGAGCAAAATCTCATGGCACGTAGATTGTTTCGTTTTAAAAAAACTTTTCTCATTTCGCCGCCGGCGGGCTCTGCAAGGGAGTTTTTATAAGCGTTTCTTTCTAACAAAAGAAGTGTGTGTCAATTTAATATATTATATGGATTTATAGTCTTATCTTGGGTAAGCCTTGCTTTTTTTCAGTTTCACGCTGTATCCCGCTTATGGGTAGGCAGGGAGAACTCAGTGTGCTAAGTATCTTATCACTGGATTCCCTCTGCCTATCATACCCGGGATACAGCGTGAAGCTGAAAAAATAGATCATGCCACTCACATCCGTCAAAAATGATTGATGCATAATTTGAGCAAACCCATTATTGGCTTAAGCTAATATTTTATCTGTACACAGAAGGTCGTTCAACATTGTTATGTAAATATAAATTACTTTTTAATTTAATTAATCCCTCTCTCCTCTCTCCTCATGGCAAATATTTTTTTAGATTCACGATATACCAGCGTAAGCAAGATGAACCTAGTGTTAAGACACTTTGTTCCCATAAAAACAAAACACTTCTTTTCCCTATTTTCCGCCGAATTCTGGAATTCAACGCCGCGCTCTGCCTCACTGACATGTTTCTAAACTTCTCTATGTAAATTATACCCATTCGATTATTGTTTTTGTTATTGTGCTGTTCTTCACTTATGGTTGTTGTGCTGGCCTTTACTTTCTATAATTTTTTCTTTTATATAGAAACATAACTTAGTATGTACACTATACATTTTTATTGTACCTGGACTCGACCCCGCCCCGAAAACCTTTCCAGTTATCGAATTACTAAGCCATACGTTCTTATCAAACGACGTCGAAATACTTAACAGCTTACTAATGTTGGTAGCATCTCTGTAGGGAAATTAAATAAATGTCGTTCTAGTTTTTATACGTTTTCTAAAATATTTATCATTCAATCGTTTATACTATAAAACATTATTTTAAAACGTTATCCTCCAAAAATAATCCAAAATCGTACATATATTTTTAAAACGAATATTCCCCTGAGTTAAATTTTAACTTGGAAAAGAAATATATTCTAAATCAAGAATTTCTGTTATACCTACTGAAGTACCATTTTTTTTAGAAAAAAATTTACAAAGTTATGCAAATATGGTCAGACGCTATAGCAAAACAGATCAAAAATATCTAAAATTAAATGTACATTTGATAGAGGTGCGTTTTAACTGGACTTTAAGAAATTGTGGAAAATAATTTATTTTTATTTTCCCATCAATACAAGAAGCAGCGTTGAGTTCCGTTGCCTATGGCAATTATAAGGCCCACGTGTCTGTGGTTAAAATTATATTTTAAAAAACTTACTTACCTTGCCAAATCTGGCAGAACATATAAGGAAATTTGTATTCAAAAGGCAAAATAAAAAAGTACGTTAGCTACATATATTTTTTCTGTATACCAAGATAAGCAGAGTAAGCATAGTTTATACACCCTCCATTCTCCGTTTCCATCTGATTTCGAGATATTTGGTATAGACGGTGCTTAACGCCGTTATATGTAAACGATATTAGTTAAAACACTTCAATTGCTAATAGAATGTTCATGTTAATATGATTGGTTATCAAGTACCTCTATAATACTCTACTGTAATATTATGCACATTACTGAGTATTACTAAAATAAACACACTACATTCAAGTAGCATTTCTGGTAATGAATTAGTTCTGTGATTCTATACGGATTATTTATTTTCTTTTAGATTTATACTGTATCTATACAGTACATGATAGTAGGGTAGGCATGTTGAGTGGCGTAACCCAACGCCGCGCCTTGCCTCGGTACCAGAGCAAGGGAATAAAAATAATAAATATTTCATTTCCTGGCTTAGGAATCTAACCCACAGCCTATTGAATTTTGCAGTAACATGCTTGTGCTATGCGCCACGCCTGGTATCTATGTATGTACCTGACTGTAAACTGTGGGTAGCGACAGTAACACATTCGGCTACAAATCTTGGATTGAGTGTTGGGTGGCGGAACTCAACACCGCACTTTATCTCTCAGAGCAGAGAGTAAATATATTCATTACCAAAGTGGGGATCGAACCCCCAGCCACTACAATTACAAACTGATGCGAGCTGCCTGAACGCACCGCGGCCTCATTAATTAACTTTTATCTAAACTATATCACCAATAATAAAACGTACCATCAAGAGCTAGTTACCAAGCGGCAATCGAATCTACACTACAATTAGAACAAAAGAAAGTTCCACGACCACTTTTCTAAATGCCTTTCAAAGTTGGTTAACTATTTATTGATTTTTATTGTTCCAGGCAAAGCTCGAAACAAAGGCGTTGAAAGCGAAGAGGCCTGGATTCACAGACGATAGATATAACGAAACCTCGTACTACATTGAAAATGGTTAGTAAATTAAATAGCTTCTGTAGAGAATTTTCTCATTTTTTTTACTTGTTCTGTGATGTTATACACTGCTAAATATTTTCAAGCATAAGTTACTTGTTTACTTTGGTATAGTGTCTTAATGAAAAGGGAGAGTCTTAACACTTGGGTTCAGAAATTCATTCTGCCTACTCGGCCATATGAGAGATATAGCTAAAAAAAATTTATAGTAGTCAGACCGCCTCGTAAAATGAAACTCAGTAATATACTTTATTGTTACTATATTGCTAGCTTATTGGGGAACTCAATTTCACGATTTGTCAAAAATTATTGAAATTGTCTCGTTTATTAGATGTAGATATTCACCAAATAAAATAAACCAATTCAATTTTAGCTTTTATATACCTTTGTCTAAAGATCGACAATGGAGTGATTGATCACTTATTCATTGATATAATTTGCAAAATTCAATATACATGTGGGATTTAATAGCAAATACAAAGTTGTACAGTTTAGAATCGTAATAAGTAAAGGTGATCATACTCGTAGGTATTGTATACGCCGAGTTGGTAACAAAGCAAGCAATGTTCTGAAATTTTGGCAGAAAGTGGGGAACGGAGTGTCTTAACACCAGGTTCTCTCTGCCGACACTACTTCGTGGGCAAGTGTAGCCTGAAAAAATAATACAGTGTGGCCTTTAACTCACTCTGACTCAACGCAAGGTTAACGTTTAAAAATTAATAAACAGCGAATTGAGTTTTTTATTACCACTGCACTGGTTTTCTTATACTTTTCTAAGACGAACTAATGTACGTTTTATGCTTTACATTTCATCTATACATAAACTTTTGAAAGGCCGTGGCTAAAATAATGTATAAAAGACAAGATTAAGCTCGTTTCGAAGAAAAGAAACAGTTTATGATTGTATTAAAATATAACTTTAATTTTCCATTTGTACTGTAATAATAGAAAAATGTTATGAAAATGAATTGAAAAAAAAGTTGTTCTTAGTTAGTTTCACCCACGTTTATAAGTCAAAATTGAATAGAAATGAATCACGCGTAATCAAAATATATATTACATTCATTTTAAGAGCATCTACACGCTTTTTTTTACATAGCAGGGTAGGCGGAGAGAACTTAGCATTAAGACACTTCGCCACGCTTTATCTGGTAACTAAATGTAAGAACCGAATTGGAATTCTAACCCACGACCGTTCCTATCTAGACATTCGTGTCGCTGCGCCAGAACAGTTTCATTTTAATGAAATATTTAATCCACTTTAGACACAATTACCCCAACACAATTTGATGAGTCACAATATTCTAATAATGAAGTTTTAATATAAATCAGTGTAAAACAGGTACGGAAGCCTGTTGAGCCAGTCTTAGTCATTTTACCGCAGTGCCGTAATTCCTGCAAGGTTTTATATGCTTAAATACATGGTGTTTCTTGTAAACAATTTTTTATTATATTATTAATTACATTTTTAATTGTGATCAATAAGTACACAAAAGTAAATGACTTAATATTTGATTTATTTTATACAGTTTAAAGTAAATAAAATTTAATAAACTTTTTAGATATTCTACATAATTTTACATATCATATTAATTTATTACAAATTCAATCACATTATTACTACTTACTAATTTGGAAGTATATTTATATACACAGCAAATTATATTCATAATTTACAAATTCAAATAGTTTCATTACTATCCAATATTTCTATTTACCCTTCACCATTTAAATTTGCAGGCCTCAGGAAAGTATATCCTTATTATTTCACTTTCACAACATTCACCAAAGGAAGATGGGTTGGCGAGAAAATCCTTGATGTATTCGCCAGAGAATTTAGGGCGCATCCGGCCGCAGAATATGAGAGGTGCATTCGAGCTGGTACCCTAACCGTCAACTATGAAAGAGTTGATCCTGACTACAGACTCAAACACAATGACCTACTCGCCAACGTCGTGCATAGGTATTGCTAAATTTAAATTAACTCTAACTCATATAGTAGCTACTACTGTAGATAGCTTTTAAGATATAGATTATCATTTAGCACAAGAATTGTAAAAGGAACTACCTAATGTATACAATATATTTGCTACACTTATGTTAGATAACGCGGAGGACACCTTAAAAGACTTAACTGTTATTAACAATATTCTTTCCTATCTTACTTTTGTCTTTATGTAAGGGAAGTATTATATAGAACCGGTGTATTGGTGATATGATTCATTTTTTTGGCTCAAAACTAACGTATTAATTATATATAAAAAAAATTGACCATTAAAATGAATCCATTCAAAATTTGGTTTTAGCATTAGACACAAATTGTAATTCGTTTGTACATACAAGCCTTTAGTTATTGGAATGTCCTAATATCAAAATTTCAATCGAATGAGCACCGGATGAGCATGCGAGTGCACATAAAAATTTATTCTTTCTTACAGACACTAAGTTGACAGTTAAACTCTACTTAACTTTTGTTAACGTGTTATCCCTTGTATCGTATTGCAAACAACCTTCGTGTCTAAAAAGTGGAATTCGAACTTTCTTTTCTAATAGTTTCATGTCTATATTATTAACAAAAAGTTCCTAATTTTCATCCCAAATGTAAAATAACCACTTTCAGGACAGAAACTGTTAGAAACGAAATCCTCTAACTTATTTTCGCTCACGCATGTTCATTTGTTGTCGTTTGATCTCGTCTTATCTGTATTTCATACACCACGAGATCAGATTAATGGTACTAGTTAACTTGGATCTTGAGCAACGATTTTTTCATGTCTTGGGATACCACCTGCGTAATCGTGCTATTACAATACACATATTTATATTCTCAATCGTTCTTTCAAATCATTTCTCATTTATATCAGTAATTCCTATCGAAGAATGCTTTAGTGGAATGAAAAATAAGCAATATTAATTATTTATGTATTATGCCTCCAAGATTTACGACCTCTCCGGTCTATCACTAAAAATATAAACTAAAATCGTAAATTGTCTTTTTAACTGATGTTCAGATCCATAAAATAACCGAGGTATTTTATTATAGCCATTCTCAAAACAACAAAACCTATTACAGGTACCTTTTATGTTTTATTATACGTTTATTTTTTACCTATTCGATTTTACTACGCCACAGTGGATTTCAACATGAAAATCTGTCGTTTCCATCAAAGGCTTACCTACAAAGTTTTAAATGTTGACTCTTTTGAACTATTTTTTTTAATTTCCATTCCCATAGCAACGATGGCAAAGTAAAAGTTTTACATTATTTTTATGAATAAAGTCTTTGTATAATATTAATATTTGAAATCTAAATAACGTTATATTTCATGACATTTAAGTCCCACTGCACAATTATGAGAAATTCCACAAAATCTAAAAGAACGAGAACGCAGATGATATCCAAACTAAAAAAAAATACGTAAACAGCCGTAAATTCTAAAAACCCAAAAGAATCTGAGTGACGATCCTTACAAAAGCTGACGATCCAGCTACAGCCATACATACTCCTGTCTGAATTCGTCCGTGACGTATGTATCGTTACAGGCACGAAGTACCGGTGACCAGCCAACCTATCACCCTCGTTCATATCGACGAGGACATTGTCGTTGTCAACAAACCGGCATCTATACCTGTAAGTGGCAATTGAGACGGCCATACGTATGTTAAGCTTCTATCGACGCTTTGTTCCTTGCATGAAATTGACTTTTGTATTTTGTTTAGATTAATGGGTAGTTTTAATTGGAGGTAAGTGTTTTTATTTTTTTATTAGTTATTTTTATAAGATTTTTTTTTTGGTTTTGTTTTAATTGTTAAATATTGAGTTTAAGCTGGACTGGGTCTAGGTAAACGACTTATCCCAAACCAAATTACACATTCATATTTTATATACATGACAATACATACAATTACACATATACATATATGTCTAACAAATAATAATGCTAATACAAAACAAATTTTTATATATTTTTTAGCTTTACGCTGTATCCTACACAGAGCAAGATAGGATACCTGGGAACCTACCTGTTAAGACACTCCATTCCCCATTTTCCACCGAAATCTGGAGGCATTGCGTGTTGAGTGGGAATCGAACTCACTACCAGTCGCGTGTACACGCGCGCCCCACCGCCACGACGGGGCTCAACATATTAATGGAAACTTAAAAATTACATATTAATATTATTGTTAAAGATTTTCTTCATTTATTAAAAAAAGTCAACATCGCCAAATTATTATCATTATTAAAATATTTGAGCTGGAATCTAAGCATTAAACGTGACTACGAAATGTTTACACGAGCTGAAATTAGGTAGCGTTGTCTATGGAAGCATCTCACAAAGTCCTTTCGCTTATACAAAGTGCCTTTAACAGGAAATAACGTTGCTAGTCATCGTATACATAATTATGTTCTGTTTGACATCGCTTAGGTATTGCGATTATTTTTCCATCATATCCAAGAAGTTTGGTTAAAAATAGGCTACATTATTATTAATAAAAAAATCACTCTGTATCCCGCTGGAAGCAGTGTAAGTGGAGGAACTTGGGAACCTAATGTCAGACACTCCGTTCCCATTGCAACACTTCCGTTCCCCACTTTCCGCCTAATTGTCGAGACTCTGCGTGTTGAATAGAAGAACTCAAGCTCAAGAACTCATGCTTTGCCTTGTTTCAATGGCGATAAAATAAAATATTAAATATTTATTCGTCAAAGAAGAATCGAACTCACAACCGCCATGTTTACGCACGCGTGTGGCCCTACGCCATGAACGAGCGGCTGTTCTTTTATTTGGAAAAATCGTTTAAAATATTTATTGTATGATTGAACAAGCTTTTTCATTATTTTCTATCATTTCTGTTTTTCATTTCTTTTATATAATATTTAATTTTATTGCATTACGCCATTCTATAGATACAATAACGCAATACAAAGAATATAATAACTTGTACTGTTGGTCGCTTTTGTGTTCGAAATTTATGGATGGTATAAACATGAATTCCATATATGGATGTAATACTGATACCATTTTATATTGTTACATAATAATTTTAAGATGTCTTTGAAATTTTAATATAAACAACGAACTCGTGATGCAGGGTCACACAACGTATGACTGTACGGGTGTGGGTTCGATTCCCACTCGAGGGAATGAATTATTTTCGTTTGGTCGCTCTAGTAACAAGCTAAAAGCGACAAGCAACATCAAGTTCCGCTAAGAGATTGGACGGTTTATAACAAGCTTTTTTTTATTTTTAAATAATAATTAAAAAAATAGTGTAATAAAAAATAGGTAAAGTTGATCTCAACTCATAATATTACGTGGAAAAGTGAAATACTTTGCACGACGTTTATAAGTTGTGTTTAAGTTAGTAGTTTATGATTTACTACTCCTTAAAACATTGTTTGAACTTAAAATTTTCTTAAACTGTTCAGACATGCTGTTTTTAAAATAAATATTTTAAATATATATTGAAATAGAGGCCTTTTCTAATAAAAGTAAATCAAATATTAATTAATAAGAAGTTAAGTTTTCTTCTTTTCTTTCTTCTCTATGTTTATGATTAGCAAGCTTAAACGTCGTCGTGGCGCTATCTTGCAGCGTCTCTACATCTGACTGTAAACTCCATTGTTGTGGATTCCATTCTCACTCACTCAATATAACATATTCGAATTCAAAGAATAATTCAAAGGACTAAACTAGAAAATACACTTATTTCTGTTCCAAACAAGAAATATATATGGACAAAGTACAGTTAGTACTGTAGCCTGTAAAATTTAGCACGCTTTTCCCCCCAAAATAAATATATAACAAAACTTAATAAATCATTTATACGAAAAAGCCTTTATATTACATAAATGACTTTGTCCTCACAAGAAAGGGACTTCTATAGAAGTTATCAAGATTAGGCCTCGGGCGTACTTAATAAATTAGTGTGATCACGGTGGAAAGGAATTCTTTGGCTAAAGGCAAGATTTCTCTTTCATTTATCATTATTGAAACACGCGACTCTGCGTTTAATAATAATAAACTGTATAAATAACATATGAAAGTATGTGATAATGTGATTATAAGATATATTTAGGTTTTTCTGGTCTTGTTTACTCAAATACATACATAGAAATTCTAAAAAAAAACCACGAGAAATGAAGAAAGACTTTTCATTAACCTACTATGTCTCGTCGACACAAACAGAATGGACATACAAAATTGTTTCATTTACATTATTAGTATGTATAGGCTGTACAGCGTGTTCGTAAAGGTGGTGGTGGTGTTTTTATACGACCGACCGTGTCCAATTATGTTGATTGATGCCGCGCTCTCAGGGAGGTCTCGAATCGGTAAAGGTAAAGTGATATATTATTGCAATACGTTTGCCATGGCCGATGTGCAATGATAACATTGGTATTATCATAAATTACGAATCTCCTTATTTGGTGTATATCTATGTAAATATAGATGGAGAGATTGTAGTGGATAATTTCTCTGGTGTTTTTCTTTTTAAAAAATATTTTGTAAAACGTACGAGGTAACGTATTCGTGGTGACAGTAAATGCGACTAGTTTGTTGGAAATTCCCACTCGAGGAAATGATAACGATTTTGTCTCGGTGGCGCTGAGTTCCGCCATTCAACACGCAATGTCTCCAGAATTTGGCACAAAATGGGGAACGGAAATGTCCTAATGGAAACGGAGTGTTTTACTCTAGGTTTCCAGATTCCCTCTGCCCCCCTGCTATGTGCAGAATACAGCGTGAATCTCAAAAAAAGTTTAAATATTCTTAGTTGTAAATATTAAATAAACAAAATTTAACGCTATATATATAATGTTATTGTAATATTAATTGTTTTCAATAAAATATATATAAATAAATTTAACGAACTATCCATGCATTTTGGACCCGTAGTATAGTTCCTTCTGTATACTAAATATACATACACAGACACAAATCAGATTTAAAATGTAGTAGATACTGCACATAGTCGATTTTTTAAATACTTAAGTGAGGACAGATAATAAAAATTAATAATCTACATATAGTATGCGGTGTGCTGTACTTACTATAATGATGCTGTGGTATTTGAGTAGTTAGATGTTTCAGCTATTTTGTGTCTTTTATTTTCCTTCCACTAATTTCTAACTTGAAACTATTTTATTTTCCAAAACCTATTTATATATGACTTTTAATATAGATTTTTTATAAGTTGAAACAATCTTAAGTCGTTGTAACGCGTCTGCGTAGTATTTACTGTAAATGTGACGGTTCTAAATTCGATTGGGTTCGATTAAGAAATTATATTCATTTTCTAATTTTGGTTAAATTACAAAGAGTTGTGTGGAGTTCCGGGATCAAAACGGATAATTTTGATTAGACGTAAATCGAAGACAAAATGTCTTATGAATACCGGGTTTTCTCTACTGTGCTTTATGCAAGATACAGCGTGAAGCTAAAAAGCAACCCACAAATAAGTAATTATATTTATAAAAAAATCATCATTCATTTTACGTGTATTTATTTATTTTACCCTATTTTATCTTACATCATATTTAATACTATACAAATACCTATTATAATATTTTCTTGTGGTAAACATGAAACAGGAACGTTGCATTTTATGAAATTATAACTTTTATACACAAGCTTTGTGATAATGAAGGCATTAAAAGTCCTAAGCGAAGTATCAAGGTAACTTCCAGAATGTTAAAAAACCTTTAGAAAACCGCTCTCCTTTTTTATGTTAATCTTTCTACAGCTTACGTAAGAAAGTCTGTCTATCAAAGTATTTACCGCTGTAATATTTATTTACGAAGAGCATAATAGCTCTAACGTATAAAATGGCAATGCAGAAATCATTATTAGAATAACTATGACTTGAGTTGTCTATATTTTTATTAATTTAATTGAATTTTTAACACCTTTTTAAAAATTAAGAAAGTTCTTTTATAGCTTGTAGATATTAAATTATGGAAGAGCTTTTTTCATTTAATCATATATTTATAAAAATCTGAAATTTAAATAATCTGATTTCATAACTTTCATATGTCACTTTAAGGTCATTTCTTTTATTATATGAAAAAGTATTTTATCATCATTTATTATTGCACTATTTATATTATTTTACATCACTTTCAATATTACTATTTAATGCTTGTATATGAAACATATTATATTTATGCTATATTTATTTATTACTTCAAAATCCAAAAAAACACTAAGAATGATTTTAAAACTAAGTTAAATTATTATATGCGATTGGTTGATACCCAAAACGCAACATCATAGGACATTAATATAATGTTCTGAATGCGGGCCAGGCACGAGACGCCAGTCCTCGCAAGTCCCTTATGCATCATACACGTGGATGAGGAGCTTCTCGTGCTAGACAAGCCTTGCTCGTTGCCGGTGAGTCAGCGTTGGGACCGTTTGTCTTTGTATCAGGCTCTGGTTGTATGCGAACGTAACTAGCCTCTTTTTGGATTTCCGATTTTTCTTTCTTGGATTCTTTTTATTGTGTTCCTTATTTGGATATGAAAATTTTGGTATGTTTGAATTTGATAGTTCACTTTTTACATTTTTTCAAAATTTTGGAATATTTCAGTATTTTTTACGTGATTGCAAAAAATTTCCGAGTTTAGATGAATGATTTCTATTTGACTACAAAAGTTCGCTATCAGGGTCTGATAATTGATGTGATCCGCACAAAAGTGGAATAAATATTCCAAACGGAACCAAAACATACAGTCCCATTTGGACTGAGAATCCCACATGAAAGTGGTTCAAGACATTACTCGCGTCTTTTCTCAAAAACGACTTTCACATGTTTATCCTAATTTAAAAAAATAACCGTCGTATTAAAAAAAAATCATTTACTGTACTAATATTTATAATAAAATATGAAATATAAATAAAGTCCTCTTGTCTCATTCATCTGTTTTATTTTATGTCACATTTTGTTTTTGCACGGCACCAGCACTCTTGTATGAACTAAACAAATAAAAACTCAGTACAAAAATGAGAAATTTATGTCGTTTTCGCTTTATTCTGCGGCTTTATTTATAATATGTATGGCTGTATCATTATTGCTTATTTTCGTAGCACCAATTTTAATTACACGATATAAAAAAATAAATTAAATAAATAAAACAATAAAACAAAAATTATTTATTAAGGAAAGTTAATTTTTATAAGCATTTTTATATATTTTACAGCATTTTTTTTATATTTTTTTGGGAGTAATAATGTAAAATTGACTTGACAGGTGCATCCTTGCGGTCGGTACCGTCACAACACTGTTGTGTTCATTCTCGCTAAGGAATATAACCTCAAAAACCTCAGGACCATACACAGGCTGGACAGGCTAACATCAGGTAATCTAATCATGCGACATAAATAATGCGATCGCAACGCCATAAACTAAGAACTGAACTGAACCAAACTGAATAATGCAATTTTTTTTTGCACTTCACACTTCAATCCATATACAAGACATTATGTTCTTCCCTTACCAGCCATAATTGTGACTTTGTACTCTAGGTGACGAAACACAATGCATTACCTGCTTTACCTAAATGGGGAAAGGAAGTAAATACGTTCCTTCCCACCTGAGATGGAACCTACAACCATAACTTATATATTTTAGATTCTATTTTTAAAAAACCTTATTTCGTACAATGATCAAAGAAGTTCCTAAATGCTATATTAGAATGTATATTTAAATAAAGATCTTCCAACAGCACAATATTTATGTTAGCGTCATTAATAATATTGACACAATTCCGAACAGGTCTCCTGCTATTCGGGAGGAGTCCAAAGAAAGCGAGGCAAATGGAGCACCAGATAAGAAATCGACAGGTGCAAAAGGAATACGTTTGTCGAGTCGACGGCGAGTTCCCCGAGTATGTATACTCTGTTAATTAAAATAAACACTTAACTTATTTGCGCTGATGACAAATCAGTTTCCAGATCACGTACCTCGAGATTTGTGTAAACCAAGTGATGTAAGGTTGAATATAAATAAATTATATGATTATATTGTCTCGTAGAGAGTATCTATGAAAATATTTAAGGATGTCCAGATGAAGAAAATAAGTTTAATATTAAACAAAATTATTAATATTTAAAAAAAAAACTTATTATTGAAATTAAGTATTAGATATACATATTTATTTGTAACAGACTGACATTAAAATTGATTCGAAACGAACGATCTAGGAAATGGCATATCCATTTCCTGGATTGTATTCAATTTTAATGTTTCTATACTTTTCAATCCTTTCAAACAAAGTGTCTCATTATTCAGCGAGGAAATCGAATGTCTGGAGCCAATAGAAGTCGTAAGCTACAAGATAGGTGTGTGCAAAGTGTCACCGAAAGGCAAGGATTGTTCAACGATTTTCAAGCGTCTAGGATACAATACGAATACGAACACCAGCGTGGTACTGTGCCGCCCCAAAACTGGTAGAATGCATCAGATTAGAGTGCATTTGCAATATTTAGGTAAGTATTTGTTTTTACTTTTTTAGCATTTTTCATTAAGAAGACTTTTTTGTCATGTTGTTTTTGTTAATTTTTTGTTTTTCATTTATTGATATACTAATATACAGAATTATAAAACACAGAAACTGCTGTAATGAATACATACTTACTAAGTATAAGTAACGAACTCAAGTCAACACTCTAACTAGATCAAGTAAACCCTTATACACACTACAGATTTTAAACCTTTTCAAAGTATCATTTCACTTTTTTACAAAATTTATAGAAAATTTAACGTTGCACGATGAAAACTTTCCAAACGGCCACCAGTAAGTCATACGTTCTTATCAATCTACGTCGAAATTCTTATACGCTCTACAACTTACTTATGTTGTTAACATCTCTATAGAAAAATTATACAAATATATCCAAGAAGCGCAATTTCAAATCCCTCTACATTGAATATTATTATAAATATGAAATTATATATATTATAATTTTATTAAAATTTGATTTCAACCAATAATTATCGAATGTGAACGCTTCTCTCGTGATAAATTAAATATAAGGTACATATTATTGTGAGTACATATGAATATTAAAATTGATACAACAGCCTCGTTCCGTTACGATCCAGTACAAAAAGTTATTCATCAAGTAACAAAAAAGCAGTTCGTTACAATATTGGCTTTACGTATTGGTAACAATTTTTAACTTGATAACGGCCCTGCGATTTTCGTGAATATTTAAACTGTAATTTTGCCTTGCCATTTCTTTCCTTGTGTTTTTTTATAGAAAAATATATGATTTTTAAATTGACATCATGGGGTCAAATTGGGGTCAAATGGGGGGTTAAATTGACATCATTGCTTCTGTTTAAATGATTTTAAACAACGTTGTTATCTTATACATGATATAAGGTGAAATTTGGTCTAATCTTATTAGAAATTATATTATAATAGGCATTTCCCAAAATTTACTATAAGTTATTTTTTTTAATACTTACAAACAAAAAAAAAACGAAGAAAATTATAATAAATTATTATTAATTTTAATAAATTACATTTTTAGGCTACCCTGTAGTAAACGATCCTCTATACAACCACCCAGTGTTCGGACCTTTACGAGGCAAGGGAGGAGATACAGGTGGAAAGACGGACGAACAACTCGTCAGAGATCTGATAGCTATACATAATGCTGAAAATTGGCTCGGAGTTGATGCTGCAGATGATGATATGTTATTTTCAAAACCAGTGTCAGATGACAAAGGTAAATTTTTAAACTTCAAATGAGGCGGAGAGTGGGAGACAGAATGTTGTAACACTTGAAACTTGATTGATCACTAGTTTCCGCCCCACTTTACTTACCTCGCCCATTTAAAAACACCGTCTGCAGAGTGATTCAATTCATGAGCTATCTTAACAATCTATGAACCTTACAATACTTTATTTAATTTTTGTTTTATTATTAAACTAAATAATTTATTTAATTCTACGATTTCTTTATTAATTTAAAAGTTATTTTTAGTTGGTGAAGACGAATGCGACACAGGGCCGGCGTCTCGCGAGTCGTCGCCGCGACTGGAGTCTCCCGCGCCGGGACTCACACCATCCTCTGCTATGACTCGTAAGTTAAAATTACATCTAAAAAACCAGGCTCCCAGGCTTTTTCTGCTTACCCTTCTAAGTGCGGGATACAGCGTGAAGCTAAAAAAATGCCTAAGCTTATGTGCAATGATACATTTTCTGTGTTCATTATGGTATTTTGAAAAAGACAACAAATATTTATAAATTCTTTACTTGTACATTTTTTTAAATAATATATTTATTCGGTATTTTAAAAAAAAAAGGAAAATTTAGATTTTTCAAATTCACATACATATTTCTCTTCATTCATCTAGCTTAATATTGTTTTTATTTTTGTATTTACAATTAAGCTTTAATTTTAAAATTAATATTATTTATATCTTTTTAAATGTATTTTTTATGTTATAGCAACACTGGCAAGTCCTTCTAGTGGGGAAGAAGCGCCTATGGAGGTGCGGTCGCCGGCGCCGCCGTCGCCTTCTCTCAATGAAGACTCTAATGACGCTAAAGTAAGATTTATATTATGATAATAAAATAAAAGCCTAAAGTAATATTACTATAAAATAAATAAACCTTTCTTGTTGAGTTTTAATTTACACGGAAAATAAATGTAGAAAAGATATATGTAGATATATGTAGACGAAAAATAAATGTAGAATTATAATATATAATGTAAGATTATAATATATAATGATGATGATGCTAAATCTCTCTCGTATCCTGCGCATAGCAGGGTACGCGGAGGAAACCTAGTAACTCTAATACACTCCATTCCCCACTTCCTGTACAATACAAAAAAAATACCAAAATCAATTTTCCAACCAACAGTCAGACAAGGTAACAGTCGCAACGCAAACCGGTTGCACGCCCGCTTCACAGCCACCGGCGGCCGCAACCGCGCCCGCAACCACCGCAACCGCGCCCGCAACCACCGCAACCGCGCCCGCAACCACCGCCACCGGCGCCGGCGACGCGCTCGCCGCCGACCCGCACTGCTACGAGTGCCGCGTGCGCTACCGCGACCCGCGCCCGCGCGACCTCGTCATGTATCTGCACGCCTGGAAGTATAAGGTCGGTACAGTGCGGGCGCCGAGTCGTGGCCGCTTTATCTTTAAGATTCAGGACGACCACGACTCGTCGAACGTACAGTACGCGAGGCTTAAGCTGAGCGTTGCATTTGTACATGTGAGTGAGTTTAAAGGTGGAACAAGAAAAAAATTAAAATTAAAGTTTATTATTAATTAAAAAAATATTACAAAAATGTATAAAGATATAATAAAAAAAAACATAATAATTATTATTTCACCTCTTCTGCTCTGAACATAGTATAATAACGTCCTCATAACTTTTACTCTCGTTTGATGTGTTGTTGGAGTTAATAATATATAGGTTTAATAATATGTAGGAGTTTATAAATATGACTCTAAATTAAATAATATATAAAAGAACGTCACATCTAAACTATATAAGAACTCACACAAATGCAAAGCTTAGCTTAGACCTGGCGGATTATACTGTAATAAAACTAAAATGTCTTCTAAAATTGGGCGGTGTGTGGACAAGAAAGTGTCTTAACACTAAGTACTAAAAAAAACACACAACATTAAAAAAAATAGCCCACACGAGCGGAACCGTGAGCGGGGTACTAGTAAAACATAAATTCTTTCAGTCGAAGAAGCTTGAAGTGAATTCAAACGAACAACTCCCCAAGGTTTTAATCCGTATACATTTGTTACTTGTACTTGAGACTCAGAATAGTGACTGAAATTGGTTTGAGACCAATGCCTTTAAAATTTTCTTCAATAAAATATTTATTCAGTTTGTTCTTTTATTGTATTTGTCAATAAAATAATAGGGAAATGTTTATATGTAACAATTTTAAAATACTTTTTCATTTAATCGCTCTGGGTTTCGTATTGATATTGGAGAAGATGGGTCATATTGGTTTCTTTTATTGTCACGTGAGTGTATCACGCTGTATCCCGCAAGTAGTACAGCTGTAGCGTGGTGTGCGCAGGGCCCGGGCTGGGAGTACGAGACGCAGCTGCCGCAGTGGGCCGGCGTGCAGTGGCAGGAGCCCGAGGGCTCGTAGTGGCGCCTCGCTAATATTGTAATAACCAAGTGAATTTAGGACAAATTTTCACAGTTTATAGTGTATTGTTTGTGTTTTATATATAAAATTGTATTGTATTGAATATTCTCGTTTGAACAGAGCTTAAAGGTATTGCGAGGTGTTATTTTTTTTTATAAATAAAACAAATGAATACACCTGGCTGTTATAACCTAGCTGAGGTAAGTTTTGTAAGTTAGACGTAAGTTGAGTAAGTAAGAAGCGTATTTTGTATGCAAACGTTGCACTATTGACCTCGTTTTTTTGTTTTCAAAATTGTAGTAGGTACGTACTTCGATTAGTGATTTAGATTTTATTTTATTACCTTTCAGTTCCTATTGCTTAGGATGTTTCGTAATGCTTGTAGGGTAGCGTAAGGCGGGTCAGTTAGTCAGTCGTTGGTGAACTAGAAATGCTTTTTTATTTGTGGGGAAATTGGATACGCTAGACCTATTTTGTGGATTTTCAACAACATTACAATATTTTATACAAAATTAATACAACATTTTTATTCATATAGCTCTAATTTCCCTTTATAGACGAGAGTCCATACGCCGGCTTAAATAACCACGATTGACAAGTATAGGCCTATTATTTGTAAAAAAAATATCACTATCACTAATACATAGACTTTAAATGAATTGCTTGAACGAAGCAGGGTCGGAACAACAAACGTAAAATTTAAAAAAAAACATTAGTATAAAGAAACGGGATAGCTCTTCTAAACTCGCCTCATTCGGTCATTTTTTTTCAACATACAACGTAGAACTCACCAAATTTAAGAGAATACAAATAAGATTAAAAATTTGCCTTAAATAATGATACGGCTGAATTTAAGTTAGATGTATGTAAAACCTTATAAAATGTGTTAGTGCTAACAGTTCGGTTGTTACTGATTATTGGTTTTTGATACTTCATCTAAGATTTGGGCTTCGGTTGCCCTTATTGATGTCTAATGAAATTTTACGTTCGAAACAACCATTTTTAAACTATACGGTTTTTGTTTAATTTTGTTACAATGTCAAATAATAATAAGAATATTGCCTAATATAAAGACAACTGATAAAAACTTCGAAAGCATAATGTATTTTTCGGTTTTGTACGGTTTTTCCATTTTCGGTTGTTTCCTGCAACTAATAACCGAACTGATGACACTAGATAAATAAATTTCGGACCACTGCAGTATTTTCTTAATGGAATCACATATAGGACCACTCTTGTAAAATTTATAGAAAAGCTATCTCTGTAAAGTACGCGTTTACATAAATAATGAGAATTAATGTTAATATTGCATTTTTGTATGCGGTGTTAAGTACCGTTACATTTTGGCTTCCATAGTATCGTGTAGAGATAGGTTCTCGAAGATTTTGTACTTTAAATATATACGTGTAAAATTAATGAAATCTGCAAAAAAAATCATGCATTCTACTTATTTTTTCCATTTCATTTCTTCGTCTCTTCAATGCAGTTGCTAAGTGTAATGCATTTATTTACACATTTCGTACTAAATTTCATAAATAAAAGACATATTTAATTTTTTTTAAACAATAACCAAAGTTTTTAAGGTAAAAAATCCAAAGAATGGAATGTTTTCGCCCAGTAGCGTCGGTTGACAGATCGAGCAGCACTTTTAAAGACATAAAAATAAAAGGGTTTTTTTTGTTTGTTTTCATAATTCATAAGTTTTGAATGTTTAGTTCGTAAGTTTTTATCGTCTACAGTTTTCTCTATTGGATTGTTTTTTTTTTTGACGTTTCTCATCGAAATTTTTCATTTTTTTTTTTGAATTCATGTTGTAATTAATTTATTAAGTATACTAGTAAGTATTAAAATGTAAAAGACAACTCTTAGTAACTCTAAAAATATTTTCACGAGCTTTCATACATATATTATTATGTAATTCTATGGGAAATTTATATATTTTTCTTACTTGTAGTTTAGCGGTAGCGTGCATTGTATTAAATATCATATATATATTTGTATTAAATTCAATTTTTTCTTTGGAGTAAGATTTTTTATATTCATACGACTAAAAATCGATTAACGTATCGATTTTTTGACAATTTTATATAATTCGTTAAATATGGTATGTATTTACTATATGTATATTAATTTTCTTTCTCCTTACTCCACATTGCACTATTGCCGTGCACTGTATATACGCTTGATGTTAATGTTAGATTCGTCTTTGTTGAAACATTATAAAACCCCAGTGTAAAATGATAATTGTCAGTTTTGGGATCAAATGTTATAAGTAAGCTGGGGATTGCTTATAGATATCAAAATTACGCAAAATATATCGATGTCCAAAAACGAAACGTAACGAAAATCGATTTTAAATTGGCCACTTCGTACCAAAATTTGGTGAAAGCATCGGTATATTTACTCTGTTCAAATATGAAGGGTAGCGAGTAAATTATTTATAGTCTGTGGCATATCACGCGAAGCAAAGCTCATTTGACTATTAACAGTCAAATTAACTTCCCAAGTGAATTGTTGTATTTTTATATAGAATAAGATTGTTCATATGTTATACTTATGTTGTATAACGACGGAACATTGCTACGGCGACGGACAGGTACAGTGCGGCCGACGAGTCGTGGCCGCCCTGAAGTTAGCTGATGGCTGCGCAGATTAGATTTTAGAATTTTGAGTATTTCCTTCCTAAATGTATAATGCGCAAAGTTTCAGACACCTAACTTCAGGGCGGCCACGACTCGTCGACCGTACTGCTCACGAAATTTAGATTTTTTGTCGCAAAAAACCACTTTGTTTCAACATATACAGCCTAATTTCGTAAACATTTTTCATATCTGTTCTGCTTTTTCGACATTTCGTCGCGTCGCTTTCGTTTTACATTTATTTATAAGAAATTTTCATGTGCCTTCTGGAAATTATTAGGAAAATTTGTAATTTTGATTACATTTAATGATGATTGTTACACGTTTTTGAATTAGATAATATGTAATATGTATTTGGCACTGACATGTCCTTGTGTGGCTGGAAAAATAATGTATACTTCACTTATAGACGCCATTTTTTAAAATAAATAATTGTTTGTTGTTTTTTTTATTCTGGTCACACTATTTTAGGCACAAATGTATGTATTTATGTATTAAATAGTTAAATATATTTTGCATTATGTAAATTGTTTACCAATTTAGTGCCATTTTGTGGCGGACATGTTCTTTTTAAACTTTTCTGTTTATAATTTCTTAATTATATATAATTTTGAACGACAACATGAAAGACATTTTGTTATTTTTAAATAAGTATTTGGTAATTAAGGTTATAATAGCGTTTCCTTCTTTAGATTCGTGTTATAATAATTCATGTTTCCACTTAAATTTAATTAGAATAAAATTCATCTTTGACACATTTTGTTTTATTTAATATCCTTAAAGTTAAAATGCTGTGTTATTTTTTAAATAAAATATATTAATAATATAATAATGTTTGTATATAATTTATCCATTTCCCACGGTTTATTGCACCCATTTATTTTTCTCATTTGATGAGAACGGAGTGTCTAGACATTGTCATAGTAGGGTAAGCAGAGGGACTCTGGGAACCTCCCTACGTACAAGATAAAAAAATATAATTTATACTTGAACATCATATGAAATTATTATTGTTGGTCCACACAACACACAATGTTTCTAGAAATTATCGAAAAATGGGAAATGGAAGTGTCTTAATAGACCTGGAGTGACTTAACGTTAGGTTCCCATGTTCTCTCGGCCTACATACAACAGAAATACTGCGTGAACTTATATGTTTTTTTATTTCATCCTGTATCCTGGATATAGCAGAATATTTAAACAAATTGCGGGCCGGTATTTGGCAGCACGAAACAGCAAAATCTGAAAATGGAGAAAGGAATAATGTATTAATTAACGCTTATTTGGTGCATCAATGGTGTATTTTCACTCTTTGAAATATTCCAAAGAACACAATCAAAGTTTGTAAATTTCTTATGCGAATACGTGGACATATTTATCTTTTTTTTTTCAAAAAAACGCTATCGCGTTTACAAAAAATGTGGAAAGTACGTGATTAGAAAGTAACAGACAAGACAGAGAGGTTTGTGTAAATACTAAACAAAATCATTCTGTAGACAAAACTGAAATAAAATATATAATAACAAAATAAAATTTAATTTCATTACATTTTCATCGCAGGGGCACAAAGTGTGACTGTAAAATCGACTGGTTGTGGGTTCGATCCCCAC
>DWAP01000254.1:0-24402 GCA_018230625.1 Heliconius eleuchia | reverse complement strand
ATAGAAGTTGAGTTGAAGTACCTATTTCACAACATTATTAGTTCTCAATTAAATTGAATTATTATTTGGTGCAAATATATTCTAATTACATTCCTTTCACTGGTCTATGACATGGTGAAGCAAAAAATTCACAATATCTCCAACACACTCGAAAAATAGAAAATGGAGTGTCTTAGCACTGGTTATTGATCCAGCTGTCTACCCAGTTATGGTAAAAAAAAGTAAAACAAAAAAGTTGTTGTAGGTGTACTTGTAGCATTACTATCTTTATAGAGTTATTGATTTTACATGTTAGTATTTTTTTTAATAGCTAGCATATCTTCAAGGTTATTGTACATACATTTCTAGTATTGTACTATTGTATAGACCCTATGTTGTTACTAAATGCGAGTTTTTTATTTGCTTGAACTTGCTAGTTGATTTTTTTATATTCTCTGTGACTTAGCTTATCTAGTTTTGTCTATCAAGAATTCCAAAATCCACCAAAAGTGGAAAATGAAGTGAATTAGGACTAGGTTGCTTTGCATTCCTACTGTTATTAATAAAAATAATTAAAATCTGTTTGAGCTATTTCTATACTATTATATTCACAAAGCAATTTCTTATGGTACCAACTAAAATAGTAACTCCTAGCCAATATCTATTTATATAACTTTTATACACATTTTTTGTCACCTTGACATTTCTTGTGTGGTATACAAGAATAGTCCAGTTAATTAGCAAATAACTTTAAAAAATTTAATAATCTATATAATATTGACAAAATGTCATACAGAATAACATTGCTTCAATTGCATACTATAAAATCATATATAAGGAATAATTTTGTTTCCTAGTTTTATTTCATTCTTGTAGAGTATATGTATATTTTTAAATATGTCTTTAAAATTATTTTATTTAATTGTTCTATTTATTCACATTTTACTTGAATACTAATGAGAATTTAAAATAATTAAAAAAAGGATACAAATTTGAGCAAAATATGTATAATTCTCTGAGCCACTCTTCAGTTTCACCGCTAAAAAGTTATTTGGATCTGTCAATCTCTTTAAGACTATGCTATTATCTATTGTATCTGCTAGTTCCTTAGATAACTCATTGTCACCTGCAAAATATATACATTTAACAATTTTGCTTTATTAAATTATATTTATTTCATATTCCATAAAAAAATACTAGACGAAAAAAATAAGTTTTCGTTTCAACACAATTCGATAAAGTTCAGGTTTTCATAAGAAAAAATATAACTAATAATCAAAAATAACGATAACATTCAAAAATAATAGATGTTTGTATAAATTATGATGAGTTTATTATGGTTAGCTAACATTTTTCGTGAGCCTCGCCCTTACCTCGGACTAGGTCTAGTCTAGAACAAAATCAATCAATAAAATTTACAAAGTACATACAAATTGACATTATCCTTCAAATTTAATGCACCAAATATTACGAAATGATTGCACAATTTTAAAATCAATCAAATGAATATAAATAAAAGTATAATTTTTACGAACAAATATCATAAATAGGCCAATAGGCTAAATATATTATAAATGCATTGTAAGGTACCTTCGACGAAAACTACAAATATAGCGTTCCTCTGTTTAGAAAGATTGACCGCCTCGGCCATAGTTCCCCCGTACCAATGCATTTTAGTTGTTTCTATTCCAGTTTTCTAGAACACTTGTAAAGCTGTATCACTTTATATCTATATTTTTTATGCTTTTTCCAATTATTTTGTTCACCGCTACAAAATATTACGATGACATGACACAACGGATTTTGACACTAATGACGTGTTTATTTTTATTTTGCAGCATGATCATCATAAATTGCAATTGTGCATTTTATTAGATTATAAATAAATCCAAGTAAGTGTATTTTACATAGTAAATGTATTAAATATATGAAAAATATCGTTAGTAAAATAAATGTTGAAATACTTATTAATATAATACTCAGATACTGATTAAATAACAATCAGTTACTTGTCTATGACTGAGAATATGGGTAATGCTATTTAACACTAGATGGGGCTGTTTTAGAGGCAAATATCAAAATTCAGAAATTTTTATATTTATATTTAGAATTCTAGTAATTACCTGGATATAATAAATAAATTCACATTTTCAATTTACTTTGACATACATATCTGATAGTGATCAGTAGGCTTAAATATTCATTGTTTAGTTTATTTTTTATAATCAATCGATGCGTATTATACAATGAACTTTAATATACTCTATAAAGGAAACTATTAAATAGGTATTTTCATGTCAATATGATGTTTCTTTGCGAATGCATACAATTTCTAACCAACTACAACAAAATATCTTTTAAATATTTTATTATATAAACCAAAATTTAAAACAACATTTTAAATGCAAATCATTTAACTATTAATATAATACGCACACAACTAAATTCAAATTACACATCAATAATAATTAATACTAAAAATAAACACGAAAAGCCGTGGGCGGGTCTTAGTCACTAACAAGTATCTCTCACATCCTCTCTATAAATAAACTAAAGCAATTAACCAATTTGTTACTAAAGGCTGACAACACCACGCTCAAATGAATTTATTTTATTGCCCTGGCAACATTTTAGCGTCTCTTTGAAAATCGAATACTGCGTCAAATTGAAATGAGGCGCGAAATGTGAGTTCGCGCCTCGGCTAAATATGGACGAGTGTTTATGAGTTTTGTTATTCATTTTCGTTTAAAACATTGTGTTAATTGTTATTGAGCGTCACATTTGTATGTTTCAAATTTAAATTGTAATATTATGTCTTAATATTTAGAAACTGGTATCATACTGAGAAACTGGTGAATAAATGTAAATGTTATTTATTATAATATCAGTTCGTATTTAATTATTAAAATCAAAGTATTTGAAAAGAGTTCTATAGTGATAAAGAGTTTTTTTTTCAGCTTTACGCTTATCCCGCATACATTAGGTTGGGAGAAGAAGCCTAGTATTAAGACGGTCGACTTCCCACTTTCCGCCGATTTTAGAGGCCTTGCGTGTTGAGTAATACGCTATTAGAGTAATAACAATGTATTAAGAAAGTTATAATATATAAACAAAAATATTGCTTAATTATTGTCATCTGTATATACAAATTAATATCTTTAATATTTAAAACATAGATATGCACTGGGCCGGGCCTGCAATTCAAGACGTTGTTTTCCACGTTAATTTTCGAAGAAGACTGCGTTGCGCTGCCAAATGGTGTCAATAATTTTATTTACATATTCATTCTAAGATTACATGGATTTCTGTTAACACGTAGTATACAAGTAATCTGAATTAAAAATAAATTGGTTAATATATTTTTTTAAAGTTTTAACAAACACAAAAGCGTTGAGTTCCGCCGCTCAATACACAATTCCTCCAGAATTTAGCCAAAAGTAAGAAAAGGAAGCTTCTTAATGAAAACATGGTGTCTTAACTTTGTATATCCAGGTTCCCATTGCTTAATCTGCTATGTGCCGAATACACTCGAAGGGAAATCGAACTCACAACTTGTCATGTTTACAATTGTACGCTTATCCCCTACGCCACGACTGGCCCACGTGACACGCACGACCATCGTGTAATAATTTAACTTATGGAGAAGAAATGAGACAACTAAATGTTATGTTTATGAACTGTAAGATTTTATAAAAAATTTATTTCCATTTATATTTAAAATAAAATTCCGTCCGAAATTTAAGAATAAAATTGCAATTTATATTTATATATTTATTTATTTTATAGGACTAATGCGGGAGATTCAAAGAATTCGTAACTACAATAATTAAAACTTCCAAAAAAAACCCGCCACTATCATATCCTAAATTCATCTAACAATAATAATATCCTACCATATAAATCTTGTCACGGTAATTAATTATAATATTTGAGAAAATGACAAAATACTTCCGGCGTGGCCACAAACCACTTACCGTACATTAGCAGCTACAGTGTGTATATCGATCGCAGCCTCCCTCTTAACGCATCGTTGACTCCCGACATTTTTGACTGCAACTTTCATTTGTTATATTTATTTCTTTAACTTGGATTTGGGGTGCCCTTAAATTATATACTAACTTTCACCGGCGGTTGTGTCCGCATGGCCAAATAGAAATAACTTAGAATTTTGTATAACACTTTCTGGAGGTAGCTGGTACAGTAGTCTACATTAGAACATTTTTTTAACTTCTCGCTTTATACCGTACGTAGCAGGGTAGGCGTAGTACGTAGAGGGAACCTGGAACTTACTGGCACTCCATTCCCATTATAAGACTTCCATACCCCACTTTCTGCCGAATTCTTTAGACATTGCGTGTTGAGTGGCGTAACTAAAAGCCGCACTTTGCCTCATTATCAGAGAAAAGAAGATAATATTAAATATTTTATTTTATCTAGTAGGAATCGAACTCACAACCTGTTCCGCTACAGTCACACTCTTGTGCCCCTGCGCGACGATATGCCTCAGTATTTGTTAATATTAGTCGATAATTTAAATTAAATTTAACTACGTTATCAACATGTAAATATTGTAGGTATTTTATATTTTTCCAAAAATTTCAAAATATATCTAAAGTACAAGCATTGATTGTTTCTAAAAACAAAAAATGTAAATGTGAGAAAAAATGTGAATATAAATATAAAAAATACGTACACACGTTTTATCTATAAATTAGATGATATAAATAATTAAAACATAAACCCTTTTATAAATCACTGTTAACAGGCAATAAAAACTCTTTTGAAGAAACGCGACGTGACAGGAACAGAACACATTCCCGCGCAAAACAACGTCAAAAAAGCCGCCCATTTCAATATGTCAAGTTGACAGCCAAACGTCAGGCATTGGTGACTTCGTTAATTGTTATTTGGCTCTTGCAACGTTCCTAAATAGATTGTAATGGTATTTTAATTTCGAATCCTGTTAATATAGTGCTGCAATTTTTTGGTCTGTTACGTTATTCTAAGGTCGTAGTGGCAAAGTGGAACAGTGACTACTTGTAAACGTGAGGATTGTGGGAACGACCTCCACTTGGGGAATGATTAAAAATATTTTCATTTCCCCGCTCTAGACAAAGCAAAGCGTTGAATTTCGCTACTCAGTTGGCAATGACTTAATGATTCGGCGGAACGTTGCTAATGATATATTTTTTTAGTTTTGCTGCTGACTACTCTGCTATAAAGAAAAAGCAAGTAATATTTACATTTCGTTAACTCTAGTCGCAAAGAAAAGCGACGTTGAGTTTCGCCACTTAATAAGCATTTTTTTAAGAATTCAGCCAGGGATTTCAGGGGGTCCAATGGTTTCATTCAGAAAGGGTCCTTAATGGGGATCGAAGTGTTGTTTAAACTCTAGTTTCTCAGGTTCCCTCCACCTTCCTTGCTATATAATAATCAACGATGAAACAACTTCAGCCAACATCAATTAATATAATTCACTAAACGCCCACTTTTAAAAATTAAACACAATAACCAAAGATTAAAAGCCTAAAAAAATAACGATTAAAAAAAATTACCAAAATTTTCCAACAAACCAATATTTATGTGACAAAATCGGATAATGTATTTAATAAAACAATAATTTATTTATACAAGTATAACAAATATCCCTTGTATCACATTAGGCGACCCTAATAGCCGTCTCGCTTACATTCGGGGGAGAACCCTCGATGTAATGCTTGAGCATGCGACAGAGTATTAACAAATTATACGTTTTGGTTACCATAGACTTATGAAAGTTATTTTCTGTGGATTAGATTAAGCAAAGAGAATGATTTTAAAATAATTTAAACTCCGCATTTTACAACCAATAACATTTCTTTTTAACAAACAAATCGACTCGTTCAATTTCAACCGGATCCCATAATCAAAACCTATACTTTCATCAGACTACTCTTGAAGTGTATCCTTTTCAATAAAAACAGAATCATTGAAATCGTTTGGCGGGATATTGAGTAGTTCGTCCATTTGTCGCGTACATACTTAATGCTAATTTGAGACTTATATGATTTTCTCATCGATAATATTGTCAGAAATTAACCAAATGAGACCACACGGAAAACATCAGCTTACAAAAAAAAAGAATAATCAAAATCAGTTCACCCAGTCAAAAGTAATGAGATAACAAACAAAAAATATAGTCGAATTGATAACCTGTATTAGATTTATTGACTATTTTTCGAGTATGACATGACCAAAACGCGGCGTTTGACGTACGTACTTGAGTTTAAATATAAAATGTCCTGTCTATATATTTATAGTTCTATGATAAACAAACAGTAGTGAAACGTTCAATTAGATACAGTCCGAGTGGGAATGGGATATATTGTAATTTAATAATCGATATATTTTGGTGGAATAATTTAATAATTTCTTTAAAATGGTTTATCCTTTGAACTAAATCAAAGATTTTTTTTTGATATACATATATTTAAAGGCAAAAATATAATATATTATTAATTATAATACTTTATAAAATCCTATTTTAAGTTAAAAATTAGGATTGCTCAGTTGCCTGTATCTACAATATGGAAAGTGATACTACAAAAATGAAGAGATCAGAAATCAAATATAAATTATAAGTCACCACACCACAACATTATTTTCGTTGATTTTAAGACGTAACTAAAATAAACGCAGAAGTGCCGCCCGATCAGGTGGTAGCTTTATGTACTACCTACTGACACTAGATACTGATATTTCTAAGTAACTTGATAATTCAAAAAATTTCAATTAGTCCTAATGGAAATTAGATTTTGTGCTCAACTGGCACGTTCGAAACGCCATAATGCTATGCAAAAACATGAACAAAAACCGGTCAAGTGTGGGTTGGATCGAAGGTTCCATACCAAAAAAAAATTATCAATGTTAAAAAAGCGTGAAGTGTTTTTTAAGTAATCTTTTGACACAAGAATTGCAATCTAATTAATATGATTTATTTTTCACAAAAGCGTGTTTTTAGTTTTTTTTTTAAAGTATTATTTTCCTTTGTCCACCTTTCTATGGGCACATAGAGAGGTGGTAATGTGTTTAATTTAATTTGTAGACTTCTTGTCTACAAATTAAATTAAACACATTACCTCTTTTAACAAGAGTCAAGTAAAATTGATTTCACATGAGTAATTATCAATCAATATTTATTCGATAATGGTCGGGAAGTACTCGCGGCAGCTTAATTTGAGCTTTCGGTGTATATTTAACAAATGACTAGTTAGTAGTTACCGATACACATTATTGGTTTTCGAATAATTTGTTAAAACGATGTGCTTTTGAATAATTTGATAAAACGTTTTAATACGGAATAACTTCCTTAAAATTTTTTTTGTTATTTGTTAATGTCACATTGCGCTCCCCACCCACCACCCTTTTTTCGAGACATTATATGTTAGGTTGCGGAACTTAACGTCGCATTTTGTCTTATAGGTATTCGTTTCAGGATTAATTGAACCCACAAGCGTCACGTTAACAAACAGAGGCTGCTGCTACTTCGCTATGTCAGCCGCAAGTAATTTATGTATTATTAAATGACTTCTGTAAGGAAGTGATTATCAATTTGACTGTTTTTTTTATATGTGTTACCTCCTCCGTTTGTGAACCGATTTTAACGATTCTTTTTTAGGCTGGTTTTGTTTAGTTTTTTTTAATAATATTTTTCTTTGGCTAGGTTTACTTATTCTGTTCATTTTCATTTTTTCTAATAATAACTTATTATTATTATTAATAAGAATTTTCTCTACTTATTACTCTTTTTGGGCTTATTTTGATTATTAATTACAGAATCAATCAATAGTGAAATCTGATAATAATTTTATAACTATATTTAATAAAGATTCGTATAGATGAAGTGCGGCGGTCCCGCACTAGAAGGTACTTATATAAAAAGCAAACATCTAATGTATATAAATAAATTAATTTCACTCAAACTCACCGCAAACCCGTAATATGAGGGTAGCTTCACGTAATGGATCCCGCTTCTAAAACGGAACCCGCCACGCCCCTTCCGTCGTGACAGCGCGCCAAATTATCTTGACACAGATTAAATATTGCGCGCTATTTAACCACAGATACCGTACTTAAATTATTTTTATTTATAGCCTTGCTGTTTTGTGTGTATGAATTATTAAAGTTATGTTCATAAATTGTAAATTTGTTTTTCATTTATTATGTACAGTTCGTTCAGATATATAATAAGCGTGCTAGTGTAAGCGCGAAGATTATCGATTCGATTCCCACTCGGGGGGATGAAATATTTAATATTAGTTGAGTTCCACCAATAGACACATAATATCTTGAAAAATCAAAGTAAAGTGCTTTACGAAGTGTCGAAGTGCACTAGGTTCCCTAAGCCTACGACGCTATGGGACAAAAAGCGTGAAGGTATCTTGAGTCTAATTATAACTTCGTTTTCATCAAATCAATTCTTCATCAGGAACATGACGACAGACACTTCAGTAATTAGACGTTAATGATACTTAAATAATGATTGGTGACAGTTATCAGGTGTCTACACTACGCCAAAGGTTATCAGAGCTAACTAGCGTTGTCGTTAGATAGTGACCTATCTATTTTTTTATATTTGTTTTATTTTCAAAGAAATAAATAGTACCTAAGTTATTAATAAATTTTAAAACTTAAAAATTTATGAAAAAAAATCAATCAAGTCTGTTTAGATTATTAATACCACATAAGCATGTACTACATGAGGCCAGTAGTGTAGCATGGGCATAAGTGTATACTGACTGTAAACGCGATTGGGTCTGGATTCGATCCCTACTCGAGTAAATGAACTATATATTTAAATTTATGTTTTCATTTCTTCACTACGATGCCGAGGCAAAGCGTGACGTTAAGTTCTGCCACCCAACACGCAATGCTGGAGGCATTCTGGAGGAATTAGAAGATAATGGGTAACGGAGGGTTTTAACACAAGGTTCCCTCTTCCTACCCTGCCATGTGCGGGATACAGCGTGAAGCTGATTTATGTACCTACAGATCAAAATAACAAACTATTTATCTAGGCTGATACAAAAAACTTATCATTGTTATTAAAGCAATTGTACAAATGATTATTAATAACATCATTTACATAATAGTAAAAATAAGGCAAAATCAGAATGTGGATCGAACCAACACCTATTTAAATTTATAGTAATTTGGTTTTTTTTTAACGAAACACATCGTGTGATAGCACGGCCCTGCGCCTGACTGTTAACGCGACGGAAGTGGAATCGATTCCCGCTCGAGGGACTGCTTTATTTATATTGCCTCGCTCTGCTGTTAAAACAATACGCGACGTTGAGTTCCACCATTTAAGTCGCAATGTCTCGAACGGAGTGTCCCAATACTATGTTCTCTCTACTTACTTACTGCTGGCAGCGTGGAGCTACATTTTTTTTTTAAGTTTAGCCATTCTCAATAACTGTAACACGATGAGTGACGTGTTAAGTGTATAGTGACGTGCCGATTCGATACGTTGGGGTGCATTTAAATGTTCTAGTGATGTGCTTTTGATGTTGCTTATGCAAATTCAAAATGGAAGTCAATAGCGAGGGGATTTGACTTTGAGATTCTATTATAATATTAGAGTTGTAGAAATTTATGAATTTATTAAATTTAACGTTATGGCTCAGTAGTTTTATTGTTTTAAGTTATTGTGCCTAAAAAATTTTTTATAAATGCTGTATTTTATTTTTAATAATAGGTAGGTATACCTACTCACCCTGCTTCTTTCGATTTCAATTTCAAATAATTGACCCTACATATTGTACATCATTTAATTTGTGTAAAGTGGGAATTCAGACCAGAAACTGAAGAATGTTTATAGTACCTTTACGAATCTTTTAATATTAATAGAAATAGAAAATGGAAATAATTGTTTTGTGTTGGTCTATTAGACTTTAGAATAAAGCTCGTAGAATAAGACTTTCCAATTTGTACGAAAAAATAAGTGTAAATAAATATTTCATCTACTCGAGTGGGTGTATCGAACCCACAACCAGTCGATTTTACGGTCACACCCTGCGCCACGACTAGCGTCTATTTATAATTTTAAAGGCATTTTATGATTTTGGATTAAATATTTATGATTTAATATTAGGTAAGCGTAGAAAAAGTTGTATTTTAAAAAAAACTATATCCCTATTAATAATTTACTCAATTTCTACACTTCAACGACTGACATTCAGTATTAAATTTCCGCTTTACTGACTTCTAAGCAATTTGTCACAGCTCTCAAAGTCCCGCGATTTTGAGTCCTGTCATTTTAACATCCACTCCTGATTCCTAAGGGGCTAAACAATGGACTGCTAGCAAAAACTATAAAACCCTGTCTAATGGCTGCTGAAATTTTATTGTTAAATACTAAATTTAAAAAGAACTTATACCTATAAAGACAGTATATTTGAGAAGTAATTACGAAAAATCATTGAGGTCAGTCGTGACGCACTAGCGTGTGACCAAATGCGACAGGTTGTGAGATCGATTCCCACTCGGGTAAATGAAATAATAAAAATTTTCATCCCTTCTCACCACTGAGAGACAACTTCTCTTTCTTCCCTTCAAAGCGCGGCGTTGTGTTCCGCTAAACAACACGCAGTATCACGAAGAATCAAGGATGCGTTAGAAATGAAGTGTCTAAGCACTGTGTTTTCTCTACCTATCTTGCTACATGCGGGATACAGCGTAAAGTCAAAAAAATAAAATCACAGTCATAATGAAAGTAAATTGCTCGTTCAAAAAAAAGTATCATCATCATAACCAACCAATGACATCACAGATTCGTGATTGCTGGGCGTGACGGCGCTCATTACTTATGACAGAAAGATTTTAATGGAACGAACAGACATCTCGCTGTCTCTTTCATTCATTAGAAATTAGACAACGTGCGAAAGAGATGGAAAATAAAGTCGTTATCCCGCGTTTTTCGTTCACAGACTATTAATTCCATTTTAATATTTAATTTTATGGCGACATTAAGTTTGTTAGAAATTTAAATGAATTATAGAAATTATTATTTTATTATGTGAATTTATGGATCACTAATGGTTTGTATTAATGGGAGGACGATTTAGTTTGTCCTTTGAGGGCTTTAGTGTTCGCATAATTTGTTTAATGCGCATCTAATTTTGTGTTCTTTTTAATCTGTGTGTGTTTGTTTTGGGAATGTTGGTTATATAATAATATAAGATATTTTCAAATTGGGGAACGGAGTGTCTTAGCGCTAGGTTCCCTCTGCCTACCCTGCTGTGTGCGGGATACAGCGTGAAGCTGATTTATTTTATTTTTTTATATAATTATATAAATACATTATATTTTATTGTTATGGCCTTCTTGGAACAGCAGCACAACGCTGACTGTAAACGTGATGATTGTGGGTTCGATTTCGATATAATGAATAAATTTCATATCTTCGCTCTGGTAACAAGACAAAGCGCGGCATGAATTTCCTTAACATGCAATGTCTCGAAAATTGGACCTCATTTGAAAATAAGGAACGTTGTGTCTTAACACTATTTATATATGCGGGATATAAAAAAAGGAAATTACGTCAAAATTCTACTTATTACTACTTACTACTAAAGGATATACTCGGTTCAAACGACGACCGGTAAGTTAAAATCAAATTAAAATTATATCAGCTTCACGTTGTATCCTGCACACAGGAGGGCAAGCAGAAGGAACCTAGTTTTAAGACGCTCCGTTGCCCACTTTCCGTCGAGTTCTGCAGGCATTGAATGTTGAGAAGCGGAAATCAACGCCACGCTTTGCCTCCAGCCGGTACGTGTAGTTTAGTTTTTTTTTTTCATATAACTTAGCTAAGTATCTACCCCCCTCTACGAATTTCAACATTTACTTGTTTGGTTTTTTCTTTAAATAGTTATATATGTGTAGCTTTAGCTATTTATAGTATTAGTTCGATAAGCTTGTGTCTTTGAATCGGTTAATTTATCCGTCGGAAGTTGTGTTGAGTTGTGTTTTTTGGTTAAGAACTAGTACGGAACAAAATATATAAAATATGTGGAAGTAGAACATAAAAAATCGTTTTATATTTTTTTTTACGCTGTATCCCGCACGTAATAGGGTAAGCAGAAGAAACCTGTAGGCCTTGTGTAAATTGCTCGGTTCCCTTTAGCCCAGACCACTTTCCACTGAATGCTATGGCACCACCGAGGCATTGTGTTTGTGGTTGTGAGGAACCAGAGAGAAGAAATATTTTTTTTAAACATTTCTTGCCCTCGAGTAATCGAACCTACAACGCCGCTTATACAGTCGTACGCTTGTGCCTTATGTTTAAGTAAAAGAACTCATATATTCAGTCATATATTCAGTTAAATATATTCAGTTACATTATTGAATTCTTAAAAGTATTTACAATGTAGCTGTCTATTCTGATTAGAACAAAGACTTTTAGTTTTAGCGCCATAAGGAAAAAAACATAGACAAAAAGGTGAGATTTAAAATAATTTAGCATAAGAAATACGTTGTGAGCTTTATAAATAAGCTTAAGTTTTTTCAAATTAAAAAGGGGCCTATCTAAAGAAAATATTTATAAATATTATACCGAGTGAAAAAAAAAGGTTCTGCGTGATGAGCACTAAGGTTTTCGTACTATTATCTATAAACACCGAAAAATGACATATATATTGTGTGGGAGCCCTCCCACACAATAAATTTGTTAAATATTTATTTTATTCGCCAACTAAAGTAGATTATCTGTGAAAATTGCAACTAGCAAGGTCCGTAAGATACAGCCTGGTGACAGACGGCCAGACAGACAGCGGAGTCTTAGTAATAGGGTTCCGTCTTATAGTTTGGCTACGGAACCCTATAAATTGAGTCTTAAACTTCTTCTTGTGTTTTATAACTTTTGATTCTTGTGTTAAAATAATACTTTCCGCTCATTCATCGAGACACCATGTCCAGTGACGGAATTCAACGCTGAATTTTTTCTTGTTACCATAGAGAGTAAAATAGTGTTTGAACTGTCATAAAGTGTGCGTGCAAACGAAGTTGCCAACGAGTACTAAGTAGTTACTTAGTCTGTAATATGATTAACTATTAATAATCTAGTTTTTTATGCAATTATGCGTAAGTCCGTTACTTCCACAATAAATAGGTTCATAGCAACACTCAGGGTATTAAAATGGAAAATCCACTCTGGTGGTACTGGAATAATATTCATGCCAACAACAATGTTACTAAGTTAAGCAACCTACCTACAACCTACCTACTATCTAATAAAAATTATACGGACTAAAAATCTGAAATCAAGCTTTATTATTATTTTTATAATAAACTTTTATGAAGGCTCTACAGCTGTGAGTTCAATTCCCACTTAGATATCCTCGTGGTGGTAACAACTCGAAGGACGCTGTTGAGTGTCCATAAAAAAGACGGAAAATGGAGAACAGAGTGTCTTAACACTAAATTCCTGTGAAGTGAGGTGGATACTTTTTCCAAATTTAAATCCATTACACATTTAGTTAGGCCTATTTACCGAGCGCCTGCTTGAATATAGTTCAAAATTCAAATAAATCAGAGCATCTAGGGGTTTTTAATAAAACCTCCTATCCTTGTTATCAGTCGAGTCTCGTTTCGGTTTCTCAGGACAGTATTAGCCTCGCAAATTAGGTTTACACTTTGCATTGTTATTTGGACATAAAATAAACACAATAGATCATTATAGCTTCACGGCTGTTATATGATAAATCAGATACGGAAATTGGTTTTTGACAATCTACGTATGATAGTTACTCAGTCGTGGTTGGTTAAATTTTTTTTATGCTGTACTCAGAGGGAACTTGGGAACCTAGTGTTAATACACTAGGTTCTCCATTAAAGCACTTCCGTATTCCACTTTCCGCCAAATTTGTGAGGCATTGCGTGATGGAAGTTAACTCCGCGCCTTGTCTGGTTACCAAAGCGTAAAAATAAAAATATTTAAGGTATCATGTCTTCGGCTGGGAATCGAACCCACAATTGTCACGTTTGCAGTCGCACGCCTGTGCACCACGACTGGGCTCAAATATGTATCTTATCATAGATATAATGGGAAGATATTATATTATAATATGTCTATATATGTCTATGTAAATCTCAGAAACTACGCAACGGATTTTAATGTGATTTTCACTAATTCAAGACGAAAATTCATATGTATAAACATACATATTATACTACGTACTCCAAGCGCACAAAGTCACAAATAAAACACTAGTATGTAGCGAAAACTAAATAAATATATTTACTTGGTAACTATTCATTGCTATTCTCACCCAGCATACAGGGTGACAATTTATGTCAATAGGCGGCCGGTCGTTTTGCGTTTATCGCGACATCTTAACACGCTGTATATCTTTATTGAGTTTAATGGACAGGTGCCTTTCCCTGCCAGGCTCGTGCCAATCACTGGCATAGTCGTGATGAGTGAAAATAACTACAGCCAACACTTTAGGCTTACTGTATGTAGAGATATTCTATGTAAATATATATTTTTTTATTGATATACAATATATGTAAGTCTAGATATATGATAATATGATCTTGGAAAATATAATATTCCAAATGTCGGGTTCATTTATAAATGCGTTTCAAATAGTAGCTTCTTCATTATCACAGTGTAGGCATACAACAGAAGAGCAGAGAGATACCTACTGTTAAGACAAACACGTCATTTCGTGATAGATGGCGAAACTCAACACCGTACTTTCATAATTGGTAGTAACTTAATTCCCCAAATGAAAATCGAACCCACAACCGTAATGTATAGTATGAAATCAGCTTTACGCTGTATCCCGCACACAGCAGGGTAGGCAGAGGAAACCTAGTGTTAAGACACTCCATTTCATACTTTCCGCCGAATTCTGGTGGCATTCAATGTTGAAAGGCGAAACTGAATGCCGCGCTTTGCCTCGATACCGGAGCGAAGATACGATAATAATTTACTATATTATAATCAATTTTTTAATCTCTTTTTGCTTATTTTGTTATATATATGCGAGATATAAAGTAAATCAAACTTTAAATACACAACTGTACCACTATACGATCTACTGGTATGTTTATAACATTAGTTTTTTTAGGAAATAAAAATATTAAATGTCATTTCCTCAAGTAAGTGTCGAACCCACAATCTGTACCGATTACAGTCACACGCTTGCACCTCTGCTCCACGACTGACCTGGATTTTTTATTCTATAACTTACTAGTTACAGAATAAAAAAAATAAGTTACATACAAAAAGATCATTACTAACGTTCATATAAGATTTCATCTAACGACCCCGGTGAGGAATGGCCACAATCAATTTAAGGGTGTTGGGGGGTAAATTGCTGTCTAATGACTGCGGGTGCGTTTGAACGAGACAGTTCACTATATCTAAGGGTAATTTTTTTATTATTTTATTTAATATTAAGAAAATTTTATCGTGACGGTTGTGGGTTCGATCAGACTTTGGAGAATGAAATATTTAATATTTTAATTTCCTCTGTCTGGTGCCTAATGCCTTTAAAATTCGACAGAAGGTGGTAAACTGAAATGTCTTAATAGTAATGGTGTCAATAGATCTATATTATAGTTTTCTTTTTAACTCTTGGGGAAGGTGATATTTAGTGCCTACAGGCACTATTAGTAGGTACCGGCCCTAATAATTCAGAGTGCCAAAGCATACATATATTTACTTTTTAATAACTAACAATAATTATTTGAAATACATACCTAGTCTTTATTTCTCAGTCTCTTTTTAAATATTTTGTCCCAATTTTTTAAAACTTATTCCTATGTGTGCATGGCTAACACCTTAGTTCCATCACAAAATTGTAAGATACTAATTATATATAAATCGTATATCAATTTTCTTTGTATAGGATTATTTTGTAAGTAATATATGAAGGCAGGGAAAAAACACACACTCTTGTTATTTTGAACCCATGAGTTTAAAAGAAATTTGTTCTTCAGATCGCTTTAAAAATTGACAGAAGACTGAAATGCAAACTACAAGCTCACTCATAAATCGTCGAGTTTGTAAATGTTTTTTTTTATTATTTAACTTCTGACAACAAAATCAAACTCAGTACAGGTAGAGATAGTATAGGTAGAGTATTTAATGTATAGACATAGGTAGCATAAGTAGAGTACAGTTCAATTCAGTTCTTCATTTATGGCGCTTCGACAGTGGATTGTACTTACTTTGTAAATAGCTACAATCGACATTAAAATCATAACAAAACAAAAATAGTGATCCAGAAATATTCAGAAAATAGACTAAAGAAAGCACAAGACGATGAACTTATTCAAAATGCTGACTTTGGCAACTGAGCACCAATTACTCGTGTACACAGCGGTCACAAATGTCTATACATCTGTCTCTTTCTATCACATACAAAATACATATACCTATCTCTTTCCAATGTTAAGTCAAACAATCACAATCATTACTGATGTAGATACGTAATGATTTAACTTATAGCAAATGATTAATCGAAATGAAAACTTATTCAGTCGAAATAAGTAGCTTTTTACTTTTTTTAACTTCAACGATACTAAAACATACAGCCATCGAACTGTAACTTTTATTTCTTGGGAATAAAATGTCAATTCTTAAAACTGTGGTTGCTATAGGATTTTCTTGAGCTAAGCCGTCCCATAATGACCGCGTAGTTACTACTGCAGTGATAAAGCTTATGTTCGCTTAGCAGAGGCATTAATAAAATAATATTACTCCATGTCTACACCCCGTATGTGGGCGTGGCGGGCCGTAGTACATCACTACGATGCGCACAGTGCGGACGCGTGCCACATAATATCAAATTACAAAAAAAAACAAAACGCGAGTGTTGTGCTCGGTGAATTTAATACAAAATAATTGATAAATGATTTAACATTTATAAAACATATATCTAGTGCAATGTCGGAATTAGATTCACAAATAAAAAAGAAGGCGCCGAAGCCGTTCTCGATAGAATCTTTGATTGGCGACAGAAAATCACCTGAAATCGATATCGAAAATAGTATAACAGATAATAAAAACTCTGAAGATGAAGAAAATGAGAGGCTGGAAGGTATTAACAGGATGAGATATTATTTAAACACACCGTTTTTACAACAAAATAATTTTCCGTTCTTATTGGGTTATCCTGAACCGTTTTTGAGGATGTTTGGACAGCCGCCAGTTCAAGCTAGTAGTGAAGAAAAAAGAGAGAGTCCAGTAAGTGTTGGGAGTGAAATGGAGAGTGATGGTGGAGAAGATAACACACAAGGTAGGCAATTTTTGTTTCGGTATTTATTCGCCATTTAATATAGGCTGACCAGCAGACAAAGTGTGACTGTAAAATCGACTGGTTGTGGGTTCGATCGCCACTCGAGGAAATGAAATATTTATTTACATTTATATTTTCATTTCTTCGCTCTGGTGTCGAGGCAAGCGCGGTGTTGATTCGGCAGAAAGTGGGGAACGCAGTGTCTTAACACTAGGTTCCGTCTATCTACACTGTTGTGTACGGGATACAGCGTGAAGCTGATTTATTTGATTTATTTATTTTATTTAATGATTATTTTTAACAAAACATAAAATCATACAAACACACATACCTGCATTATCAAATTTGTTACACGTGCTTGAAGCCTGATCATCTTACTGAAATATTTCCCAATTTCTACAATATTACGTGCGAAGATGAAACTCATAATCTCCATTGTTTGAAGTCGGTAAAAACAAGCTATTATGTCTATACAAAAAAAAAGTTATCTGTCAAATCTAATTGATGTCATTTTTGCCTTGGGTGGCACCGACCCCAAAAAAAGGATATTAAACAGTAAACATACATACATAGGTATATATATGTAAGTAATCAATAATTTCGTTAATTATGTTTAATAGTCCTTAAAGTATTATCTTCTACTTTTAACTTTGTTTTTATAGGGTTCTGTATCCAAAGTGAAAAACTAGATCTTGTTACTAAGACTCCGCTGTCCGTCCGTGCGTTCGTTTGTGTGTTCTCTTTGTCCATCGGTCACCAGACTCTAGCTCATGAACCGTGATATTCATACAGTCGTTTTCACAGATTATGTATTTTTATAGAGACTATATAACAACAAATACTAAAACTACAAGAATAAAATGAATATTTAGTGAGCTCCAAATTAAAAAATATTATAAATAAATTTAATATTTAAGCAAATCATTACATCAAACACCTTAACATCTTTTTGTAAACACGACTTACCTTAGAAAAACACTCAATAAAACCCATAATTATATTATTGATTAAAGAAACGCGTAAAAAACATACACAGGAAAATTCAATTAATTGCGAATTTCTTTTTTTTTTGAAATAGAATCGGGGAATCGTTTCGGAAGATTCATGTGAAATAAACAAGTCGAATGACTTGTTTGGTTCAGTTCTTTCTTATGTTCACTTCGCCAAAGGTACGTCTACTGTGCCATAATGAATTATGACAGAAATAAATAAATCACTAAAAACTTGATATTAATAAATTCAAGATAACAACAACCAATATACTTTTCTAAAATCACTAAAGCACAATGAACTGGGTATTTCATGGCAATTATTTTTCAAAATCACATTATTAAAGGGATTAGTGACGCAAAGATAAAATTGTCACGCCACTAGAAAGCATCTGTGGCGTGAAATCGTCATTTCTAAACGTTGTCGATTGTCGTACAATAATTTTGGCGGAAAACGCCGTAACAAGGTGACAGCTGTCATTTACAAATTAAAAGGGCGAAATGTCAAAAGGTAAAAAAACATGACTTATTATATTTAGCATGTAGCTTACATCCGAAATCAGATTTATTTGATGAGGTAATAATTTAAACAATTTTTTTTACAAAATATGGTGCCATATAAAATTAAATAACTAAGATGTAATAGCTATAGCACAATGAACCGTACCCGAAGTAACCCTGCCTGCAGATATGTGGGTTACATAAAAGTTAAGAACCTGATATTGTTATATATATTCTTCGATAATTGGACAATCCATATTTCCTGAGACTAATCTCAGCGCTCTAAAGCGGTCATCCCAATAACCACTTAAATCAACATTAAAATCAGCTTTACGCTGTATTCACATCAGGGTAGGAAGCGTGAATTTAGTGTTAATACACTCCGTTCCTCACTTTCCGTTGAGTTCTGGAGGCATTGCGTGTTGAGTGGCGGAACTCAACGCCGCGTTTTGCCTTGGAACCAGAGCGAAGAAATGAATAAATATTTCATTTCCTCGAGTGGGGATCGAACCCACAACCAATCGGTCTTAAAATCACACTTTGCGAACCTGCGCCACGACAAGATCTCAAGATGAAATGAACACTTTTTCTGTGTAATATTTGAATAAGTATGACAAGTATTGGATTCTGTTGCCCGTGACTTATTAATAAGTTCGCTCCCTTTCAGAATTTTTTATAGACATTTTATATCGCATATATGTATAAGGTAATTTTTATACCTTACCAAAATCGATGATGTAGGTACATAATATTCCGCCTGTAATTCTTTTCCCATTAAATAATATGTTTAACAATAAGATCCCAGAAATCGTCCACCAGAAGAAGGCTCTATAACACAATTTTAAAAAATTGTAAAAAGACGTTTGTGTGTTATTACATAATTACCTAATGATTTTATAAATTAAAACACGCTTTCAGAATAAAATGGTCAATCCAGTACGTTTCAGAGGTAGGTATCATTGTCACATATAAATCTAGCTAACTTAAATAAAGTTACAAATATAAATCTCTGTGAATCGATACTATTTACGAGCGTATCGAATTTTCGAGTGTGAGTGTCAAATAGTGCCGTCGGTATTAGAATTGCAATCAAAGAGTCCCGAGGGACTTCCCCGAATCCCAGCAGAACCAACCCTAAATTAACTTTATACATGAATAATATCAACATTGACGCAAAGTAGAAAATAGTATGCTATTATATTTTGTTATTGTTAAAATAAATAATATTGAGTGTTTTCTATTCGTTTAAATTTGACTAAGAAGGGTTATTTTCTTTGTACACACTTTTAATAGCATTCATTCTATCTATCTATCTATCTATCAGCCTTTTGAAGTCCACTGCTGCACATGGGCCTCCCCTAATGCTCGCCACTCAGTCCGGTCCTGCGCCCTATGACTCCAGCGGATTCCCACTGTCTTCCTGAGGTCGTCGGTCCACCTGGCTAGAGGGCGGCCTGTACTCCTTTTGCCGAGACGTGGTCGCCATTCGAGGACTTTTCTTCCCCATACTTCAGCTTGCAGATTTTGAGAGCTATGTCGGTAACCTGCGTTCGTCTACGGATTACATCGTTTCGAATTCTGTCGCGTAGAGAAATACCAAGCATAGTTCTTTCCATCGCTCGCTGAGCGACATTGAGCCTGTGGATAAGGCTTGCGGTAAAGGACCACGTTTCAGCGCCATAGGTCAACACTGGCAACACACACTGGTTGAAAGTTTTTGACTTATGTTTAGCACTGAGGGATACCAGTCGAGAAGATATTTTGTAGTTTCCCAAACGTTGCCCAGCCGAGTTGGATTCTACGAGTGACCTCTCTCTGAAAGTTGGACTTACCCATTCGGATCACTTGTCCTAGGTAGATGTACTCGTCAACAACTTCCAGAGGTACGCCTTCAACAACGACCGGTATGGGTGTGACATGGACGTTAGACATGATCTTTGTCTTGTCCATGTTCATTTTAAGACCCAGCCGTTATGAGGCGCTATGGAGGTCCTCTAGCATAGCACTGAGTTCCTCCAGGGACTCTGCCAAGATTACTACGTCATCGGCAAAGCAAACATTACGAGCATTCATTAACTAGGTTTATTTCACTTCATTGTGTGGTAGTAGGACCTACAAATAAATTGAGTCTAAAACATCATTGATAAAATGATTCATGTTATTTTATAAATATATTTTCATGCGGCTTCGCACTCGTTGTAAAATGTGAATAACTAATTTCCTCGATAAATGTCTATGCAACATGAAAAAAATATTCAATTCAAATTAATTTAGTGCGTTCGATCCAATAAACTTTTTAGCTTTATAGTTTAGTATAGATTATAAAGTGTGTATGGTATATGTAAGCCCCATCCCCACCTTTAATTATATAATATATATAATATTTTTTATTTAAAAAAATATATATAAAGTTTTCATTTTTAAGCATAAAAGAAAAAAGAATAAACAAATATTTTTAACATTTTTATGTTTTTAAAACAACACTTTCCGTCAGTGTGAAAAATTTAAACGAACGCAAAACGTGACCGACATTAGTGATGTTATCGCTTATCGACACACTCGCACATTTAAAGGTCCAATCGATTTAACTTCGCCGCTTTCGAACGCACTATTTATTCGAATTTTAAATTCTGATCGCAGACATGGCGGGAACTTTATTTGTTCACGAATACAAACATTTTGCACTGTTACTAAAGACTTATTTACATTGATATAAAGTTCAAATTTTGAAGTTATTCTACTTTTTCACTACATTTAACACGATAACTGTCAGTAGTTGTTGTAAGAAAAATAATGTATTTATTTGGCTGTTTACATGGAAATTGAAACCGAATCGCATTGACACTCGATTATTCGATTAAGATTCTACGAAAATCGTCTCGTTCCTTTCACGTTGCGCATTTGTTGCATTTATTTGTGTTTATTGCTATAGTTGATTTAATTTAACATCTTCTAGTGAAGTTCGAATATTATGTTCCTCAAGGACGTGTTGAGTTTTTAAATTATTTTAGTTTTATATTTGTTAATTATATTGCTTATATTGATACATGTTATAAGTAGTAATTTAGTTTTAGCGTTATTTTAAATATTGAGTTAATTTAATTTTTAAAATAATTTTATGTGCTTTATGCCAGTCGTGGAGCAAGTGCACAAAGTGTGACTGTAAACGCGTTTGGATGTGGGTTCGTTCCACACAGAAATCATATATTTATATAAATTTATATTTTTATTTCGTCGCACTGGTGTCGAAGCAAAGCGCGGCATTGAGTTCCACCTCTGCACTTCCACACGCAATGCCTCCAGAATCCTCCGGCCAAAAGTAGAAAACGGAATTTCTTCACAATAGTTTCCCTCAGTTGCCTACCCTGCTGTATGTGGGATACAGCGTGAAGCTGATTTTTGATGTACCTACCTGCTATTTCTAATAGAATAAACTTATTGAAACACAATGTTTCCGTAATCTCAGATAGTTCAATGTACCCGACAGTCTGAGATTTTACTTATAACTTAAGAATAATATTGTATTAAGTTGCTTATTATTCTATAAATTTGTATGTAAACTTTTTTTAGTACAGATTGGTCATAGTATCCATCTCACAAGGCTTCAACCTCCACCACAATTGAGTAGCGGAACCAACACCACAAATAGTCAGATTATTATTTTACTTCTTAAGTTGACAAAAACTAGGCATATTATTATGATTAATGAGCCAAAATGTTGTATAAAACAATAAAAAAATATTGAAATTATTTTTCCTTTATTTTTTCTAAATTCGATCGTGATAAAGATAAAACCAATATGTTGATGTCAATGTGTTTCAATAAGATCTTCTTTTAAGCGTATATAATTTTACGTATTCACCCCTTGGGAATATTATGGTACGGTATCAAGGATTGTAAAAAAGCCAGATTATGACAAGGATTATTTTTAAAGCTTTGTAAGCTAAGGGTATAACACGTAATGTAATTGGTTTAACTCAGTGGATCTCCTAAATATTATTTATAAGTTGATTGCAGAAAATTAAATGGCCAGAGTGACAAAATACAAATAATAAATCCTTCTGAGTTTGCATCAAAACCACAACCATCGCGTTTACAGTCTGATATTGAGCTACTGCGCCACAATAATCTCAATTATATTATAATTATATTACCAAAGGTGTAAAAACATTAGTACAAAAATAAAAATGTTTAAATAAAGCCCAAGATAAATGATGGTTATAGTGTAAAAAAATCCAATCAAATTAAACGTTATCAGTGTCAGCATGAAGACCAATCGCGTCCGAAACATCGCCAAGGCGTGGCGCTGATTCAGCAGCGCTTTTTATCGTTCATTTGATGGCTTCATCTCTGACAACGCAGTTTGACGACCTTTTCTTTCTATCGGAAGTCATCAATTTACGAATTTACTAATATTATGAAGAGAATAAATCTAACTTTCTTTTGCTTAATTACTAATTAGCAATTATTAGCATTTTTTTTGTATGAAGTTTTCTAATAGTTAAAATGTTAGTTTTCTTATATATATATATATATATATAACTATTAGAAAACTAACGTATATATACAAAAAAAATACTTCATACAAAAAAAATATATTTTATCCTCCAAGTTTACTTTACGTTTAGAAATTGAGATCGAAAATTTGATATGCATGACGAGAACTTAAATAACAAACTCCATTTTCCGGATACGTCAATGTCAAAACGTCGAAATTGTCGACAACTTTTCTGTAAAGCTTTAAAAATGTCGAACGATCTTATCTTTTTAATAAATGGCTTTTATTTAATTATTATTCGATGCAGAAACTCTCGTGAAATATACACAAGGAATTCTAATATAATTATACTTCTTATATCTTCACATTATTGCTGGGAAAACAATATCTATTGACAAGTCACTCCGTTCTTCACTTTCGATATCGATTCCAAGTAAAGATTTTTTTATGAGAAATATATTATAAAAAATCCAATAATATTCTACGCTGATGCTTGGTGTTGCATCAGCGTAGAATATTATTGAGTGGGAAACTCTGTGTTACGAGTAAATTTCTTGCCTAATAAGCATATTTTCTGCCTGCACAATAACTATTCCGATATTTGTTACACACATATCGTTTTTATGCACTCTATTTGGTCTTATTTCTTAAAAAGAGGCTCCAATCACGAGTAGATTTTGTAAGAAACTTGCTTAATAAACTATTATTTATTTGTTTATTTATTTATTATCTATATTTTGTCAATCAATTACGTGGCGTATGTGGGGAACAAATACAACCAAACTCGTTGTACTTAAACTATCGAGTAAGAATATTCTTTGAAAAATACTAACTCAAGTAATTTATTGACAGGTAACGAATCTGAAGCAGACCAAGAGGACACAGACACACCGAGAGAAAATAAAGCGAGGAGAAGAAGAACTGCGTTCACGTCGGAGCAACTTCTGGAGTTGGAGAGAGAGTTCCACGCAAAAAAATATTTGAGTCTCACAGAGAGGTCACAAATAGCGTCTGCGTTAAAATTGAGTGAAGTACAGGTAGTTATACTATTTATTAATTTACAAATATTAGGGGCCAGTCGTGGCGCAGCGACACGAAGTGTGACTGTAAAATCGACTGGTTGTGGGTTCGATCCCCACTC
>DWAP01000253.1:0-24428 GCA_018230625.1 Heliconius eleuchia | reverse complement strand
TTTCTTGCCGGCTCTTCTCAGCAGAACTGCCTTCCGAACCGGTGGTAGCTTTTTTGTCTATTTTTTCATTTGACGATTCAAAAGTGCTTATAAGAGTTTAATTGAATAAAGAATAATTTGAATTTGAATAATTGATAAACATTTTTATTAAATAGAAACGAAAGCATATTTCATAGTTATTTCGGAGTTAACCTTTCTACCATTTTTTTAAAATACAAAGCGCCATCTGGAACAAACGCAAGTAATTGTTTTCAAGTAAAATGGAGAGATGACATCTAACGGCACTTCAATACTTTTTTTTACATGACTAAATTAAAACGATCTTTACTACCTAACTATAGTAAATAATAATATTAAACTATAAATAAAAATTATTTTACCACAAATTAATTAACCTTTTATTGCAAAATAAGAAATGTAATATCAATGGCAGCATTAGTATTTAGGGAGATTAAAACATTCTTACTAGCAACACGAATTAAACATGGCGTCGCGTCCATGACCCAAGGACCACAGTAGCTGTCAAACGGTTGTTGACTCTCCAGTAGAATACATCGTCAATAATAACAAAATTAACGTAAATAATCTTATTATACATATACGCAACCTAAAATTAATAAAAAATAATATTTCTTTATATCTATTTTAAACAATTTATTTATAATTAACGTATTTGTGCGTAGATTTAATAAAATTTTAGTTGTTAGCGTATAAATTTATTTAATCTGAAGTTTAGTTTCGTTTATATCAAGACTATTTCTTAATATTTCTGTGCTCTAAATATTTTTCGAGATAAGTTTTGTGTGATAGTGTTAAAAATGTGTTCAGTGTTTTCTTGCATTGGATTTTCCGCATAGGCGTGGCAAAATACCCCCTGCTTAGAAAGGTAAGTAAAAATAATATACCAGATGAAAATATTTATTGTAATTACATGCTACATTGTAGGGTGAAATATTTACTCAGATATAGGATATTTGCATTTCCTATATATATAATATATCTCAAAATAAGTGGGTAGGTATATAGTGTAATTATATAGAAAATTTAAGCGATTTTCTCGTTATCTAGCAAATATCACCTTATTCTAAGTAAACAAAAATAATTATAGAGGTAGGCTAAAGACTATATTATGCTCGAACTTGGCGGACACACTGCCGTGTGTCTAGATACCTTATTCTAAGTAAACAAAAATAATTATAGAGGTAGGCTAAAGACTATTATATCACATATATTATATCACATAATATCTCAAATAAGAAGAAAATGGAGAATGGAGAAATGATGTTATATTCTATCTTATTTCATATAATTTAGGAAATGTGTAAAGATACCTATTATAAAATATATTGATAAATTAAAAATTATACAATATAACAGATAGTAAAATATTACTTTTTACTGTCTTTATTTACAAATTATTTTATAGAATATTAAAAGATGTTTAAAATCATTCAGTTATGCAACATAATATTTCGGATATGTAAAACACAAGAAAGAAAGTTGATAGAGTAATTATTTGTAAACAATAAATATTATGTTACTATTATGACATATTCAATATGAATGTTGTAACAAAATAATAAATTTCTCTTTATATATTGTGTTAAATTTGCTTAGAGCCATTATGATACTGCATTTTATGATTAAACACTATGATTGTGGGTATAATTCCCACTCAAGATTCATTTTCTGATTATTTTAACACCATAATCAAAGAACCATGCCATATTCATTTCCCCTCTGCATTAACAAGACAAGACAATGTATTAAGTTCCACTAAATTGATAATATCTAACACTAGGTAAAATTGATAATGTCTTAACACTAGGTTCCCTCTGTCTACTATATGTATTTACAGCTTGAACCTAAAGAAAATGTTAAACATTATTAAACATGAATAATAACATAATGAATTTCTCTTTATATAATATTTTATATGGATTTACAAATGTTTAATAGAAAGTGATAACTATTGCATATACTAATAATAATTATGAAGTTGAAGAGTTTGTTCTATTAAAATGCTAATCTAAGACAAATACTTCGAATTGAAAATTTCTCTTTGTGTTTGACAGGCTATTTATGGAGGGTGGCTATATTATATCATATTAATTGAGGCAACCTCAGTCTATTATGACCATGGACTATAGTAAAGTTTTTGAAATGTATGAATCTAAAGAATACTTATTAAAACAAAAATGTTTCTTTTTTAATATGATAAATTTAAGGAAGATTAAAACTAAATTACATTCTCACTGTGACATCGTGAGATCTCTTATCTTCCATCTCTACTCAACATAATTCCCAAATATATCACTCCATTCACTTCTAACATTTTACCATTTATACTTCTCCATTTCTTTGAAAAACCAGCGATCCAAATACAAATTGAACAACCAAGCTGACATGGCGCATCCTTGTTTAACACCGATTGGATGTCAAAATAGGGTTTATTTAAGAATCTACCTAATCCCTTGAGCCACCTTGTTATTTTTGTTAGTTCACTGTCATATAGATACCGCCTGTAGCATGGGAGGCGGAGGGATCCCAGTGTAAAGACATCCACTTTTTAAACATTGCGTGACGAGTGGCGACACATAACGCCGTGCTCTGTTTTGTTACTAGAGCGAGGAAATATATTTTTTTCCTCAGGGGTACCGCTTCGAATTGGAGATATTGTGGATACATTTTATTTATTAATTCTTTATAGTGTTTTAAGCAATTTAAGCCTTACCACACATTTGTATCGTTGTCTCCAAAATGCACAAATGGAACTGTTTATGTTATCACTAGGAGGCACCCTCTGCCTTCTTTCCTAGAAGCGAAAGATGTTCTAAGCTTAAAAATAAATTTCCTTTGTATAATTGAACTGTCGTGTCACCTGTGTTACGATGGAACTGTCATAATATTGATAATTTGTTGATTAAATTGTGTAATTTGAGGTAATATGTATTTGATAAAATATTTGGTTTTGTTCTTGAGGTTTGATTTAGTTTTGTGCTGTGAACTTATTTCTTTACTATATGTTTACTAGTAAGCACTAAAATTAGATGAGGCCGTCGTGGCGCAGGATATTATGCACAAGCGTGCGATATTTTATATTTTCATTTGGTCGCTCTCGTGAGAAGGTAAAGCGCGGCGTTGAGTTTCGCCACTCAACCCTCAATGCTTCGAAAATTCCGCGGAAGTCGAGTGTCTATAGAATAAATAACTGTATTTACTAGGTATATTATATAGAAGTCACTTCCGTTACTAAGTGACTGACAGACAACCCACAGACGAAACTATTGTACTTTGCCATGTACCTACATATATTATTGAGTGTAGGGGAACACTAAAAGAGGACTTCTCGAAATTCGTACGGGAAGGGAAAAACGGGATTTTCCATTTTAAGCGACGACTAGTAATTAGCTATACATATAGATAGTTGAGACGATAGTCAAATAATAAAATTATATGTATGTAAATTAAATATGACACATATTATATGTACAATAAATTCAAAGGCTTGACAATTTGGCTGTGTTTTTATATACTATGGGAATATTACGCAAACGGGTATTGAACTTATAGCCTATTTGGCAAAGGACCAGTGCCAGTTCGAATCCCGCTAGCCAAAGCCAAGTTTTTGATAGTTTCTGTTTTATGTGTGATAGTCATAATAGATACGTTGTTATATTATGTAAGTTATCTATTTCTTAAAGTGATTTCTTTCATTTAAAGAATGCTGCACTTTTTCAATTTAATTTGTTTCTTAATATTTAAAACCCTAGCTTTCACGTGGATGGTTAAATAGAATTATCTATTGAAAATGCCATGCTTCTAGAATCAGGCGTAAAGTGGGAAACGGAAGTATTTTCTTAAAACACTTAAGTTGCCTCTATGCCGTGTGCAGGATACAGCGTGAACCCATAGCCCTCTTCTATAAATGGACTTTCCAATCCAAAAAGCTATTTTCAATTCGAACCAGTAGGTGGTTACTGAGATTAGCGCGTCCAGCCAAACAAATTCTCCAGCTTTGTAATATCAGTGTGGAAGTATAGATAATGCACGTATGACGCAAGATATTTGTTAATCGCCGGCAGTCGGCCGTTATACTAATTGCTCCCAATTGAAATACTTAGTTAGATAAGTTGCGTAGCCCTTTGTAATACATATAATACATACAAAGTGATCTGGAGTTGAAAAATGGGTTCATTTAATTTTTTTTTAAATTTCTCTCTGTATGTTAGCCAGAGAGAACCTTGTATTAAGACTCTCCGTTTCCCACTTTTCATTAAATTGTCCATTTCATGTAATGTGGCGGACCTCAAGGCCGCTACGGAACGTTAAAGTGTACAATTAAATTTTATTTAAATAAATACATTATCTTTGTTGGACAAAACGAGCATTATCTAATGTCTTGAAAAAACCATTAGTCACTTTCATACTTCGCAGTCAAACAAAAACTAGGAAAGACAGTTAAATAACCGACAAAAAGTGTAGGTAAGTACTGACAAGTACTTTTGAAATGTCTTAAGTAAAGAAATAACTAATAATATAACTGTAAGTTCAAATGACAATTATAAATCTAAAGATGTCGTGGCGCAGTGGAAGCGTCTGATTGAAAACGCGATAATTGTGGGTTCGGTCTCTATTTCGAAGGATGGTAGGTAGTATTTTTATTCAAGTATTGAGTGGCGGAACTCCATGCCGCACTTTGTCTATTAGAGCGATAAAATAAATGATTTGTCCCCAGAATGGGCGTCGATCCCACAACCATCACGTTTTCATTCAAACGCTTCCACTACGCCAAGATAGCTTTAGATTTATATTTGTCATTTGAACGTACGGTTATAGTTATTTCTTTACTTAAGTAAGACATTTCAAATGTACTTGTCAGTACACTTTTTGTCGGTTATTTAAGTCGTCGTTAAACACATTACTCTCTTTTAAGATATGCGGGTTAAACACAACGTCTAACGTTCTTTTACTATCATTTACTAGGCCAGAGGTTACGGGTTCATTTCTCAGGACAATGAATGCTATTTCGCCTTACATAAAACTTATATGAAGAATGTCTCGGTCTAATAAAGACGAAAGCACAAGGTTTCAGGACCGTTACCCAACACGCATTGTATTCAAATTACTGATGCGTTGAATATGGTATAGTAACATGTAGAGCATATAAAATAAGTAAAAAATAAATAATATTTTATAAATTATTAATATTATAAAGTAGAAGAATTTGTTCGGTTGAACGCGCTAATCTCAAGAACTGTTGGTTTGAATTGTTTTTTATTTTTTATTGTTGTCCATTTATTATTGAAGGCGTTAGTTAGGCTATATTATAATTATCACGTTAATTGCTTGATGTGCGGCGGTCAAAGTTACATCGAGCACTTGGAATGTGTCATACGCTTTTAGTGATTTCTGTTTGGCAACGCGGGCGAAGCCGCAGGTTATAGCTAGTTTAATATAATAATATACAATATCTTATTTATATTTTAGTTGGAAAACCTACTTTCTCCGTGAAAAGATAGTAAAAACTTATTAAAGTTTTATTTTTATTAATGAGCGGATACGGTAATGAGTAGATGTTATCGTGCCGCAGTGAGTAATGTCTGACAAGATTATAGTAGGTTTGATTGCCACTGGGGCATCGAGAGATAAGAAGACGAAGCGCGAGGTTAAGTTCCGCCACTCAACACACAATGTCTCAAAAATTGGGGACTACGTGAGGAACGGAGTATCTTAACACCAGGTTTCCTCTGCCTCACCTGCTATGTGCTTGAAGCCAAAGAAACTACAATTATCACCCTACTGGGGATCGAACCTACAACCCATCAGTAGAACTCGTAACATAAAACTGGTATCATTCCAACAAGAGGCACGTTTCCCTACCAAATGCATATATGGCGGTCGGTCACTTACAAACCGCAGTCACGTATCGTGTAATGAGCGTTATTGTTCTAAAGAAAGGTAGGCGAGACCGCTAACTGAGAAATGTCAACTCTACAACATACAAATATTATTATTCTTATTTAGCTTCTAGCTCTATTCCGCCTAAAGCATGGTAGACAGAGGGAAATCTAGTTATAAGACACTCCATTCCCATTTACGGCGAACTTACTAAAATATTAAATAAATAATTTTCCCGAATGATAATCGAACTCACAATCGTCGCGCTTACAGTCCCACGCTGTGACTGCGCCATGACGAATCAAAAAAATATTCCTATTTCGCACATTTATGTAAAGAAACACTGCTGCTCTAAGTACTCCCCTACATTCCCTAATCCACTTATTTAAATGTCAACTTTCCCAGTCTGTCAGTCACTCAGTAACAAAAGGGGGGTCAGGGCGCAGAGGCACAAGCGTACGACGGGTTGTGACTAAAAAACATATATTTATATTAACGTAAGGCACCGTATTTATAGGAACTTTTTAAGGATATAATTTTATATAAAAAAAATTCTATCCATAACAATGGCTCCATAGAAAAAAATAATGACACCAATAGAATTGCTCAGGACAGTTTTACACAAAGCTTATCTGAAGCTCTCATATAAAAGCACAATGGGGTGACCTACAATGGCGCAGTGTACTGGGTCAGCTTAAAAAATGAGCTTCTTTTAATTATCTTTTTTTTAGCTTCACGCTCCACATAGCAGAGTAGACATAGGGAACCTGAAAACCTAGTGCTAAGACACTCCGTTCCTATTAAGAAATATATTATAATCATACTTCCGAGTTAAGATCGAACCTAGAACATTCGCGCTTATAATCAGACGCTTCCGCTTCGCTACTATAGCTATAAATTTACAATTGTCATTTTAATCATATTACATTCGTTACTCAAGACATTCCATTCCAATACTTGTTACTAAACTTCTTGCAGGCTATTTAACTGTTTCTCCAGTTTTTTGTTTGGCTGTGAAGTAAAAAAAGTCACTAATGTTTTTTTTTTTGAAGTTAGGCAATACTCGTATTATCCAACAAAAAAAATATAATCGAATTGATAACCTCCTCCTTTAACAGAAGTCGATTAAAAATATAATTATTTAAATTAATTCTATGGTCCGAATGCCTACTGACATGAAGATGAAAATAGCATGCACCTATATAGAATATTTAAAAAGTACTGTACCGGAACAAAAAAAATGAGTGTCAATGTCAAAATTCACCTTCAGACGTGATTCACGGCGCGTCCGCGGTTTTCACTCACGCGCCACTTTCCACGCCGCTACGCTTTGTAAATACTGAAGTTTTTCAAATTATTTATTTAAAAAAAATGTTTGAACGTAGCTACTGTAGATGAGTTTTTTATTAATTACTTTTGTTAGTATCGTTTAGATTATTTGATGTAGGAGGTGTAGGTACGAATCTAATTTGGAATATGTAATTATATTATAAACCCTTATTGATGAACCGGACCTCAAGATTGATCAATCGTGGAAGCGATCTTTTGATACCGTTGCCATACTAAAATATAATCTATGAATGATAACCAAATAAGTAAATAGTAATTCAACCCATAAGACCTCGAGCTAACAAAGAAATGCAAATTTTTAACTAAATAACTGGAATGCATCAAAAAAATATCTATCTATTACAATTATTTGTAACGTAACGTTTGTGAAACAATCGCAGATATTCGATACGCTGAAATTGAATCCGCGACCTTCCATTGATACTTAGGTACGTGCAACAGAAATGCTACAGTTGATAAAATTTTTAGGGTTCCCTGCTGAAAGGTTTCAATTGGCTCTTAAATCCTCATCAATTTGCCTGTCTTTTACATAATATTTAAATATATCTGTTTTTAGAAAACGGATAAATATTTTAACATGCCATCCAAAAAAGGCATTACTATTTACTATATATGGAATAGTTAATTAAAAATGTTAAATATATTTGTTTTGTCCCTTTTAAAGATTTGAATATAGACTTTATATTCTTTGTTATTTTCTAACCGACTTCAATATTTGGGGATTATCAGTTACCAGTGCATGAACAATATACAGAGTGCGTGATATTGTTGGAGATGGATAATATTTGAGTATCTATCTAGGCTTCCAGGCACTTGTGCTAAATTTATTAAGTGTATGTACATATGTTACTATGCTTGTTCACAAATTACTTGAAAACTAAAATTATGAATTCATTGAAATATACAATATTTCAACTTAGGGAATAGTCCAAGTATCATCAAAATTGGTTAAGTACTCTTTGAAATATGTGTATCTACGCATTTTCATAAAAAATACAGGTTTCAATATACGGCATCCATTTTATTAAACACTAACAAGCTCTTAACTATTTTTTATTATAATCTGTCATAACAATTTAACTTTAGCAACGTATTTCTCAATTAAAGAACTCAATCAATAGAAATCTTGGCAAGGTCGTTATTTGATACATAAAGAAAGAAGCTAGGTTGAAGGCATTTTATGTTTTAAACCTAGGATATAGAGTACAGTCTATATCTTGATATGATCTGAGATCTAGACCTAACCGCATTGTGGTCGAATCAGATGTGTATGTTGTTGCAAGAGAGGGTTAGTCCAATTTGTCGTACTCATACTATATTCATTTATATTAAGCTTCATCTAGCTGTGTCCCGCTCACAGCAGGGTAGACAGAGGGAACCTAGTGTTAAGACATTCTGTCGTGTGAGTGTGGGTGAGAATCAAATATATGTATAACAGTCGCGGTTACCGCCGCGCACTGTGCCGCTGCGCCATGATGGCCTTTATTTTATATTTAATCTTCATCATTCTCTTCTAGGCGTCTATATTGGAAACATTTAGATTTTTTAAAAATGGTGAAAACAATATGGCTTCGGTTTTAAAATGTATGTTCGGTTTTAACTGTTATATGTGGCTTGGATGATAATATAATAATGTGGTTTCATTGAGTTCGTCTAATAATGCAGTCAGGACCTGTATAGTAGAACTCTACAGAAAACCCCTCGAGTTAAGATTCATATAATTTATAGCTCTTATAGCATTTGTCACTTTTTTTTTATGACAAATGCTATAAGTAGCTAGTTAGCTTTTTTAACTTTTTCCGCATCTATACGAGATATAAAGATACCACATATCGCCGACATCTTTAACTTGAATAGAAAATGGAAATTTCAGTAATCGGTAAGTATATGACTAGGCATTTTTTGGGTCAAACCTCAAAGTTCTATCATAGTAAATTGAAAGACCCATTTGTCTAATGAAAATATAGCGAAATGCCTCGTGACCTATATAGGTTAAAGGGGTGGCGGTGGCATGCCCCAAAGTATTGAAAGCTAAGCTATAGAGAACATTGGAATTTCATTTGTCGCTAGCGTCTATTTCGTAACCTAGGTGGAACCTTACCCTGTTACCCAATAATTTATTCCCGGAGTGGGAATGTAGTCTACAACTTCGTTCGAAATTACATTTTATATTTTTCTGCCATACCGGGATCGGAAGCCCATCGCACTTACAAATTACCACCAAAATATGAAATCAATATTCTAACAATACAAATAAACTGAACAGGCGTATAAATATTGCACCGTAGCTTGATGAGAATGTATGATTTAGCGGTCATTCGTTTCGTTCGGCGCTTGGTTTCCAAGAGCCGCGGGTTCAAATCCCGCCACTTTAAAATTTTATACGTTTTCTAAATAATATATGAAATCAATTTTTGATAAACTAAATTGCTTATAAATTTAGTATTTTTAACTTAATTTTTTGTTTCTTTAACCGATTTCCGTATGGAGGAGGTTATCATTTCGACTGTATTTTTTGTTTGTTATCTCAGAATTTTTGACCGAATTTGATGTTTCTTTTTTATTAGAAAGTTGGTGCTTCCCGTGTGGTCCATTTCCTGACAATGTTATTTATTTAACAATCGTATAAGTCTTAAATTTGCAATTAATATGTGCGTGACAAATGGACGAATAACTCAACATCTCGCCAACCGAATCCGATGATTCTTTTTTATTGGAAAGGATACACTTCAAGGGTAGTTTGATGAGAGTTTGATTAGGTTCTGATTATGGGATCAGGTGGAAGAAGAAGTTGTTAAAAATTGTAATTAATACGTACATTCGTTTGTCTAATATATCATTACTTTCAAGTATGCAATACTATATTTTCGAGCCACGATGGCCTCAGTATACACTATAATATTATAGCTACAAATATAAAACAAACCTAACGGATATCAAAGGTCACGTGACTCACACCCTACACAAAGTCCCTGTGGGCCGCAATACCCTATATAATATGCCAATAAAATTGTGCAATATATTGCACAATATGTAGATTGTAGAGGCTATCGTGGCGCAGCGTCACAGCATCTGCCTGTTAGCACGATGGGTTCGATTCCCACTCGGGGGAATGAATTATTTTCATTTTCTCGCTCTGGTCACACAAAAGTTCACAAAACAAAATAAGGCAAAAAGTGGACCTTCCGCTGTCACCCGCATATAGTAATATGCGGGTAAGAAAGTCAAAATATTTTAACTGTAATAAGTAAACTGAGTTAAAAATATTTAGTTAAACCAACTGTTCTAAGCTTAAAATAGATCAAATTATAAACAAGGTACTCGTTTACTTATAGCTTCTACACTTTACAAAAGTGTAAACAAATCTAAGCGTGTAAAGTAACTTTTGTGTGGAAATACGATTAAAATGTGTATTGCGCGTCGTTGGTGGCGTTGAGATCCGCCATGCAATATCTCGTATTCCGGTGCTTTTAAGTTCAGAACTTTGACATTCTGTTCTCTGCTTTATGTGATGTAAAAAAGTCCTTGTTATATTAATATTCATATTTTGATATCACTCTGTATTGTTATGTATGTGAAAACTTAATAAAATTATTATCTATAGGTCTTCTTTTCAAACATAGAATAAAAAACCTAGGCTAGTTCCGTTCTCCGTGCTCTGTTACAACAACAAAAGCATATCATGCTTTCTTTCGCATATGGCAGGTCAAAGCAAGCATGGAACAAACTTAACTATAATAAAATCCATTCCTGACCTCATCTTTTGCTCCTTATTTCATCCAATTTTTGAGACATTCCGCGTTTTATCTCATCTAGAAAATTTTCAATATCACCATAAGTTGGTATCGAACTCAACCATCGCCTTAACAGTCAGATGCTGCCCCACTGCGCCACGACGACCTCAATTTTGCTGCTGCAGGTATATTGGGAATTGGGAAATAAACAATATGTACGTATTGTAACGCAATGCGGACCTGAATATAGGTCAAGGATGGAACACGATTTACGATCGGATTTACTTTGAGATTTGTGTTGTATTGGAACGAATGTCATATTATATTTAGACTACTCGTTGTCCGCAACTTTGTTTTCCTGTACTATAAGACGGAAAATCTTGAGGCCATTCGTGGCGCAAGCGTGTGACTGTAAATGCCACAGGTTGTGGGTTCGATTCCCGTTCGGGGAAATGAAATATTTAAAATTATTTCCTTGCTCTGGAGGCAAGTTGTATTGGAACAGACCCCTTCTAGATAGGTATTCCAGCTTCATGAAATACAATCTAGGCTTAAATAAATAGTAATTGTAGATTTTCTATTAATGACACAATATAATTGTTTGGCAAATAGTACAGTATATAATATATTGTAATAAGGATTTGCTTCAGCTTCACGCTGTATCCAGCACACAGCAGAGTAGGCAGAGGGAACCTAGTCTTAAGACACTCCGTTCCCCACTTTCCGCCAAAATCTAGAGGCATATAGGCATATTAGTCTTTGCGTATGTTTTGGGTTCAAATCTTACTTAGGTTTAATTATGTAAAAGCAGAATTCTAAGAGATGCCTGATTATAAAAGTACCAAACAAGTCGGCTTAACTACCGAGGGTTCCTTACAAAAATTCGTTCAGTAGTTTGATCAGTTTCAATTATAAATCCATGATTAATCGTTTCGACATGTCAATTTTAAAGAAAGACCAACGCGTTGCGTTACTAATACAATTTAAAATAGCCATTTTTCTAGTGATTCTCTATACTTCTGACTCAGAAATCTCGTGGCCTCGGAAATTGCTTTTGGGGATGGAATCTTACTCATCCTGTAAAATAAGGGTAGACGAATATAAAAAGTTTTATGTTTGTAGTCGTGGAGTGCATGAAAGATGTAGCTTCCTAGGAGTATCCGCTGAGTTACTTAGCTTTAAATTTTACACTCCTTTAAGCATAACGCTGTATCCTACATATGACAGAGAACGGGCAGGGAAGCTCATGTAATGTAAGACACTCTGTTCCTCAACTTTTGCAAAATTCTTTTCGTCGCACTTCGTCGCAATTGCGTGTTGAGTGGTGAAACTTAACACCGCGCTTTGCCAGCTTTTCTTTGCTTTTATTACCAGAGGGAAGAAATCAAAATATTAAATATTGCATTCACCCGAGTCGAATCCACAACCTGTCGCTTTAACAGTTAGATGTTGTGTCAGTCCTACGCCTGTACACCAGCGCACGACTGGCCTAAAACGTGAAACCAAAAAAAATACTACATCATTACGCTCATATTCTAATACAATATATACAATAATTTATCTAACTATTGTTTTTACAATGGCTTTTCTTATATAAAAAGATTTTATTATAATACATTTTAATTAATTATAATACACCACCTATTTCATCTTTTAGAATCCACGGTTTTTGCAAGTTTTGCACAAATTTTATACGTTTCTCGGAAAATTTGCACGAATTCACGCGAAATTCTGCAACGAATGGTTTGATATCAATATCATTTGGGACAGCGCCGTCTCGTCGCGTCGGCGTCGTTATAACACCCCCTTGAATTTCTGCAGAAGGGTGTTTTACCCCCATGGGATGATAGCCAAATAAAGTTAGTTATATGATGATTCAAACAGGAGTTCTGTGTTTTTAATAGATTTTTCTTAGTTGTTTTTTGCTAAATAATTGTAGGAAATGATGACGCACTTTGCTATACATTTTATTTTTATTTCATTATATTCAATTATTATTTTTATATCATTAATTTTTGAGATTGAGTTCTTTTTTCGAAATATATTTTGTGTACGCAGCTTTACGGACATCTAGTATTGAGATTTGAGACACTCCATTCATTACCCAGGCATTGGACAACTTACGAAACATTGTGTGATAAGTGGCGGAACTCAACGCGACAATTTCTTTCTTTCTTTCAGTCTATCATATTTTTATCAAAATCACACTGTATCCCGCACACATCAGGGTAGGCAGAGGGAACCTAGTGTTAAGACCCTCCGTTCCCCACTTTCCACCGAATTCTGTAGGCATTGCGTGTTGAGTGGCGGAATGAGTTCCACAGTACATTGCCTCGACCCCAGATCGAAGAAATGAAGATCTCTAGTGGCGATGAAACCCACAATCAATCGCGTTTACAGTCACATTTTGTGCCCTAAGCCACGACTGGCATCTTTTGTCTACAAATGCGGAGAAATTTAAAAAAATACGTGTAATTTTTCCCTTAGAGAGGATTGAACACCACTGCGCCAGGACGGCCTCACGTGCTAATACTCGACACATACTATAAAATACCTTTTACCTGTGGTTTTGTATCCGTTTACAAATGAAGTAACTAATAAAAAATGTGGATATTACAGATTCTAAGTGTCCAATATAAGCAAATTTTCTTTTATATGCAAACCTCGATACTATTATATATTCGCGCAAATAATTTTATTCGAACCAGAAGTTCCTGAGATAGCGCGTTTTGTAACGTTACTGAGTGACTGACAGACAAGGCACATACAAAGCTACTAGACATAGAAACTTGGTATATAAGTAGTGTACACTCCCTGTGTATGGGAACCCTAAGAGAATTACTCGAGATTACTCGAAATCCCCACCGGAGTTATGATGAAAAAAAACGTTTTTTATTTTTTAATTTCAGGTTTAACGTCTACGCACACGTTACACTACGTTCTTATCCTGTAACTTTGTACTAGGTTGATTGTGTTATTATAATAATAGTATTTATAATTTACTACATATTAAAAGGTATACACCATATTTTTTTTCTAAATTTAAACCGTACGGTTACCATCTGCCGCAGTGTAAATCGTTTTTCATACTAATCTGCTCAACGCTGACCACATGTTAGACAAAAAATACACAAAAATACAACTAAAGCTTAACTTTAACATAAAATATTTAACAAATCGGTTTTGAAAAAACAGCAACAGTACGCCTTTTCCCACATAGCGGGGTAGCCTAGGCATAGGGCACAGATTTAATTTGCGTGACATTGCGTGTTTAAGGCGGAACACAACACCGTGCCATTATATTACGCTACTAGTGACAAACTCGCGGCTTCGCCCGTTTAAACTATATAATTATTAATTTACTAATCTGTATTACTGTGGTTTTCTAATAATAATATAATTTAAAAACAATATCTTTACTTATATTGAAAGTAAAGTTTCCTCTAATTCAATAAAACAGTTACTTATAGTAATTAAGAATTACTAGCAATACACTGTATCTTTTTTTTATAGACCAATTATAATAGAAAAGAAAAGTAAAAGTTAAGGGAAGCTAGCCAAAATATAATAGTGAAACTGCAATTAAATTTGTAAAACCGTTTCTGAGATTAGCATGAATGAATAAACGCACACACAACAAAGAACATTTTAAAAAATCCTTGTTTTTAGATCTATTACGTTATTAAACACCACTAATAATTTTTCCTTTATATATATTTCATGTATTAAGACCGATCTGTTAGGATTTATTATATATGTTATTATAAATATAGATTAATTACCAAATAGCATAATCAAATATCATTATTCCCTCGAGTGAGAATCAAACCCACAATCGTCGCCTCTACAGTTAGACACTGCCCCGTCATGTTGAAGTGGGGACGACTGATGTTCATGTCCCATTCAATGTTATATTTGTTTAAGTTTTCAGATTTTAATGTACAGAATTAGACTTGGAAAATTTAAACCAGGAAAATAAATAATAATCATTCCCCCGAGTGGGATTTGAACTAACAGCTATTGTGTTTCATACACTCTGGCCATCTATAGGCCGTTTTATACATAATTTATCCCTTTGTATGGTTAAAAGCGCCATTTTTGCCCTTTTTATACAAAAAAACGGCACAGTCTTAAGTGTTCCTTCGTACAAAGTGTGGGACCACTTGACCTCTCCGTGGTCTTTATATTAGTAGTTTCTTAAAAGTAGTAAGAGAGCCTAGATTTTTAGGGTTCTGTATACAACAGTCTTCTAGCTATTTCATATTGATTGTTAGTCTAATTATGAGGTAAGTTGTTTATTAAAAAATCTTTTTAATTTTTGGAAAGATTTGAATTTTTTGAACAAAGAAAGCTCAGTGAATCGTTTTATATTCCAATTCTGTGATATACATAACTTGTTCTTTTTGCATTTTTTCCCCTTATTTATAGGACGCGAATTTTATAAAAGACACGTCAAAACGAATAATAAACGCTTGTATCTTTGGATTGCGTCACTGTACAGCAGCTAAGTGGCGGAGCTCAACGCCGTACTTGTATATATATTATTGCTAAATATCTAAATGTACTATAATAATGTTATAATAGTATATTTATCTTAATAATATATTATTAAACAAAGTAATAAATCATCTTGACTCGTTCAGTGTCGGTCTTCAACTTTAGATAAGAGGTCAAGTGGAGTACTTTGAAGGTGACAACCTATGAATTTATAATATGTAGGTTTTTGTTTAGTTTCACGCTGTATCCCGCATATGGCAGCAGGATAAGTAGAGGGAAACTAGTGATAAGACACTCCGCTCCCCACGCACCGCCCAATTTTCGAGACATTGTGTAATGAATGTTAGAAATCAAAAAATAATGTTAATTATTATCGTATAAAAATAGTAAGCTGTTCTTTTAGTTAAATAATAAATTTAAAATAAACAGAACAAAATCAAAAATATAAATGAAAAAGTAAAAAAGAAACTTCGCCCAACGTGGGGCTCGAACCCACGACCCTGAGATTAAGAGTCTCATGCTCTACCGACTGAGCTAGCCGGGCTGTTGGGAGGTTTGCCAAATTGTGGTAACGATAAAATAATGTATGACTTTTTAAACAGAGTGAACAGTATTAAGACATTCTGTTCCTCACTTTCAGATAGACAGTCGCAAAGCTAAAACGAATCGACTGATGTAAAATTAACGTTTTTAGCCTCTACAACATAATATTAGAATATAGTAGGTACATATACTAATAAACACATTACTCTCTATTGTGTCTCTCGGTCGGGTAAAAAATATAAAATAATTTATTAGTTATTTGAAACGCTAAAATACCACAGATTTCTATGAAATAAGTGAAAATATATTGATTTCGCACCTTGTTGGTGTCACTGTCACTTTAAAAGTATTTACCGACTTTCTTATTTACCACTGTTTTAATTTTACTCTGTAATTCTTGCTTGTTTTCAAAGTAAATATTTTCTTTTATGTTTAATTTTTTCTTTTGTTCCAGGTAAATTGGACTGGAAGAGGTCTCCAAAGGTTGATAATAAAATTCAGGTAATGTTATAATATATTAATGAGGTGTGTTATGTTTTAAGAGTTAAAAAAATATAGTAAATACTACAATGTACTGTATACACATATAAGCAAATATTATAAAATTGAAGGGTTTGTTTAGGCAAAGGCGCTGATCTACGGAACTTTTTATTTAAATTGAAAAATTAAAGAGATTATATTCATAGTACCTACTAAGTAATGCACAAAAACACGTTCGCTTCAATTTCCACTCGAGTGAACGAATTATTTTCAGTCCTCGACAAGACGAAGCGTGTTGGGGATATGTGGAATACGCTATGTTAACACTACGTTACCACTATATACGTGATACAGCTTGAACCTAAAAAAAATAAATGAAGTCAATCATTTTACTTCCCCATAGTGCCTCAAGTCAGAATGTACAGTAAATTTTCTATTGTTGTCAAATGACTTGTTTTTTTTTTCGACCGAGTCGAGTTGTTCCGCGCAAATAGTGAGGTATCGATTGTATCTTTAAGAACGGCTTGGCTTGTGAACATTTTTCTTGTTTTGTGTATATTATTTGATTTTAATTATGTATTATTATTTTAAATCTGGTTTTCTTAAAGAAACAGATTTATTTTCAAAATAAAATTTATATATTAATTATTTTTATAATTTGTTTTCGTTGGTGCCGTCGCGTTGTAGTCCGATCCTTATTATGCATGTTTCGTAAATTAGACGGTGCGTGAAGAACGGAATATCTTAATATTAGGTTCCATCCTTTATGTGGTTAATTATCACTGTCATTTCCTATACCTAGAGTTTTTCCATTATTTTGTAACGGTCGGAGGCAAAGGTCACGCGTTGTTGATTAATACGCCATGTTGTTATAACAGTTATTGCGTATAACCGTTCAAGCATATGTATAATACTGTTAATTTTACAAACAAACTTTATTAACCTGGGATGAAATATCTCTAAAATAAGTGAAAAGTGAAAAACGAACGTATTTAACACATCGTCTACTTAATTAAATGATGTTATAGTGAGGCCTGTTGTGGCGCAGAGCCACAAGCGTAACTGTGAACTCGAAAGTCGTGTATTCTATTTGCACTCTAGGAAATGATGATGACGAAGGAAAGCGCAATATTGGGTTCCGTCACTTAACACGCAAAGTTGGGGAACGGAAGTGTCTTAACACTTATTTCTCTCTCTTTACCACACAAAATAGGTGCGAGATACAGCGTAAAGTTAAAAAAATATTATGTTAGTATAAAAAACGTGCTCTAGTAACGTGCACGTACTATAGAATATGCTCGGAGCTATAAATTATATAATTTCAAACTCGACTGGAGTAGCGTCTGAAGGTGAAGGGTTCCTTCAATTCATGTCTTGGCTCTATCATCGGATCAGCGCGATGACACCATTTAATTATATTACGTATGACCTGAGCTGCAACTAGTTAACTTATTACAACACGCTAAATTCAGATACTATATTAAAATAATTCAATTTTAAATGATAATTACCTACAGAGCTACTCACCACTGTTTATTCCCTATAATGTTTTTCCATAATTTTGTAACGGTCGGAGCAAAGGCCACACGCTGTTGATGAATACGCCTTGTTACTTATAACAGTTATTGCGGATAGTCGTTTAAGTGTATATAATATTGTTAATTTTATTAACAAACTTAATTAACCTTACAAGACAGCGTCTGACTGTAACGTGACGATTGTAGGTTCGATTAAGTTCAAAAAAGTTTTATCACTACTTAATCAAAAACAATGTAAATTCATAAAATATATAAAAAAACTACTATTGAAGCATTAGAAACCGGTTTAAGACAAGCTGCTCGATCAATAGCTGGTTATTGTGACCGCTATAGGGCAAAGAACCTGCTCTCGGTGTGTTGTTCTATTATACGGTAGTGTTTATCCACTGCACTTGAGTGACCTTTTGTTATCGTTCTATCGGAGAAAATATATTTTTTATTATAGGAAATACTTTTTATTAATATAGATAATAGACCAGTCGTAGAGTTTCTTGGCTCTCGAGACAGGCAAAGCACGCGTTGACTTTTGCCAATTAACGGGATCGTAGTGTCTTAACATTAGATTCCCAGGTTCCCTCTGCCTACCCTGCGATGTGCGGCGGCAATGTGTCGAAATTGGGCAGTGCATGGAGAGCGTAATGTGTTAACACTGGGTTCCCTCTGCTTACTTAACTCTAATAATCTATGTGTTATATCGCAGAGTAACAAAACTGGTTTGCTATTAAAGACATTATAGTCACATCAGCCTTGATTAAGTAATTCTTTATGTAAGTTTAAACATTTTAGATTTTATGATTATTGTTACGTTGTAGCGATTTTTTTTATTTTATAATAAGTGATTGGGAAAGTGTGTGACATGTACCTACTACATTTTATGGGTTCGATTTCCACCCTGAAAAATGTTTATGTTTAAATTTATTCATTGAAAATCTCCGTCGCCCATCTCGGGTTCTTTCTGTCTATAATATAGGAGTCTATTTAGAAAACATGAAAACAATTCTTTTGGCTAAATTTTTAACACAGTAATATTTGAAAGTTTTCATTAATTTATTTTCTTTACCTAAGTCGTTTACTTTAAAACAGGAAAGAATATTCTTGATAAACAAGCATACAACAAAACAATATGGAGATATTCCCTGGATGATACAAATATTATCCTATCAGAATGGAGGAACGGTCGAAGTGTCTTAAAACGAAGAGTAGAGGCCCTCCGCCCACCCTGCTATATGCGGGATACAGCGGAAAGCTAAAAAAATATACCAACGCGACAATCAAACCCACAACTCAAGACCTAGAATATTGAACTAAATTTCATAATATCACGTCGCGAAGCAACTCTTAGCTCATCCTCTGCACATTACCGGTTTCCTATTAACTAGTCCGCTTTCTACTAAACTACTAATGTTACAGCTTTTTATGTTTATACACTAGTTTTTACCTACGGCTTTGTTCCGTGGTCAAATGGAAATAACATACAGTTTGTGTAGACACCTGATACATTCTAAGTGCGTTGAAATAATCAGAAAGGGAGTTCAACTGCCTATTCGATTATTTCGAAGGAATATATAATAACAATTATAAAATTACTAAATTCACCACCCAACTCCGAGAAAGTGGAGAACAAAAAAGTATTAATGAAATCGGAGTGTCTTAATATTAGGTTCCCTCCTACCCTGTCCTGCCTCCCCTACCTTGCTAGCTAAATACAGAAAAAAATATATTATAGCTTGTGCTATATTTATTATTTTCTAACTTAGTGCTTTTTATGCATTATTTAAAAATATTAGCGTTCTGCACTATTTCTCTATATTAACTATAGCTGTGCCAAAGTTCATATTACTCCTTCCACACAATTTTTTTAAAAAGAGGTACATTTTTTTAATTCACGTATTAATATATCTATGATAATGTTATACTACCTGCATCTTTAAACCAGTCTGTTACGCTCCACTAAAGTGGCAACATTCTTACGTATTCATATTACTGAGAATGGTTATCTCATGCCTTCATTTTGTATTAGTTACGGCGCAGGAAATGAACCGACTACTAGCTGCTTTATTTTATAATCTATAAAATATTTTAGCACTTCACATATTTTAATCTATCTTTCTATTGATTGTTAACTATCAATTCCTTATATAAAATATTATATTTTTTTTTTACTTCCTGTATCCCGCATATAACAGACAAGAGATTAAGAGACAGTCCGTTCATTCCCTCAGTATCAGGAAGAAGTCGGAAACCAAACTCACAACCGTCGCGTTCACAGTCGCCCGCTTTTGTACACTTGCACCACGACGGCTTCCGAAAAAAAATAAACAAACATGTTTATTTTACATTGTTCATTACTTTAATTTTGATTAAGAGCAAACTAATACAAAAACGAAAGATTTTTTTTTCACGTTCCCGTAGGAATGTCGATTGTTTTTCTTTCGTAATGCTCCCCTACACTCCACAACCTATGTATGTAGACATGGCAAATTTCAACTTTATAAGTCTCAGTAGATTGGCGTTGTCCACAGTCACTGAGTAACGGAAGAGTTTTAAAAAAGGTATATATCGCACCTATAGAATTATAGTGACCTAATAAAAAATCGATGATTGTTTGTTTGAATGATTGAATATGATTTTGAGTTTTTGTCCGAAATTGTAGAATATGACCATTATTATAGTATGTAGCTCTATAGTTACAAATAGTAGCTCTAGTTTTATTACATTTAAACGCTGGTTTACTTCCGCACTTGTTTGAATTACACCAATTTAGTTTTCATCACAACTGTTAAATGATTCATGCAATAATAGCACAGTTGGAATGTAACTGATTGAAGCGGTGGTTGTAGGTTAGAATTCGGAATATTTATATTCATAATAATAAAAGGCAAAGCCTGTCTTGTTAATCATTTTTAGGGTTCCGTGCCTCATTAGAAAAAAAAGTTAGCACAGAAAAAAAATATAAGGCAACGTAATCCAAAGATACGACCATGCATCATACTTCCCGTATTTGTTTTGTATTCTGCCGCTTATTCCAGAGAGTAATAGGATAGATATGAACCCATAGAGTGATTCCAGTTAATTTTGAATTATAATCTGTTGTGGCTACTGGCTAAAAACACTCGTTTGAGCCACCTTTCAAACAAGAAAAGACTCAACTGAAATCGGTTCCCCCATTTGGGAGGTACGACATACATACATACACACATAATCACGCACTATCTACTCCTATTAAATTTAAACACGAGTTTGCATTTAGAACTATACCTATCAATTTAGTTTTCAACTCGCCTCTTAAATTATTTCAAGCCGGATACGTAGCTTTTGATTTTATTATATATAATTTTAAATCTCGTTCAGTCAGTGAAATGAAAATTGTATAATCGCAATGTTTCTTACTTTTTAACTGTTTTCATAATATGATTACCAGTTTGTCGTGATTAGAAGCCATCAGTTTGATGGTGGAACTCTGAGTTGTCTGATGCTATGTGGTTTATAGTTTTTTATCTAAGAATAAAAAAAAAAAATCTAATCTATATTTAATATTATCAAACTAAAGACTCAAGCGTTAATCTCAGGAAGTACTGATTCGAATTCGAAAGTTGAGACAGTTGTCCCTTAGTTACTAGCTTAGAAAACGTATGAAAGTTTGAATGTAGCGGGATTTGAACCCGCGCCTGTTGAAAATCGTCCGCGCGTTCTCATCAAGCCTAGAGGAAATTCTTATACGCGCGCTTACAATTTATTTATGTTGCATCTTTGTTGGGAAATTAAAATTACTAGGTATTTTTCTTTCCTAAGTGTGAAATAAGACTTCAATGTTTTTAAAATAACTATTAGTTGTTTCCATTTGGCGAGCGAAACCGTAGGTAGAAGCTAGTTAATGATTGTGGGGGCACATATTAGTTGATTCAACATTTGATTCTATATTCTATAGTAGGTAGTCGTTATTATAAATAAATATCCTACTAATATCCTATCCTACTAATATTATAAATGCGAAAGTTTGTGAGTATGTATGGATGTTTATAACTCTTTCACGCAAATACTACTGAACCGATAACGATGAAATTTGGTATGTAGGTAGCTGAAGACCCAGAATAACATATAGACTACTTTTTATCCCGGAGTTCCCGCGGGATTATATAATATTGTTACGTTATCATAGGATTTCCACGCGGACGAAGTCGCGGGCGGCCTCTAGTCGATAAATAAAATTAACGTTATTTTACTATCCACAAAATAATAAAAGAACACTACAATGATATATGCAATATGCATATAATATCAAACCGTGCAAAGTGTAAAATGAATCACAGTATCTATGTAATAACGAACCGCTACGTTCACTTTCGCCGAGACAAATCCGTGAAATCAAATGTCATGGTGTTGTCAGTGTTGGGTATTGTTTTTGCTTGTTATTTATATTTTTATTTCCTCGTAGTATTCAATACTTTCTTTTCCTAGTATCGAGGCGAAGCGCGATGTTGAGTACCGCCACTAAATTCGCAATTATTCCAGAAGTAGGGAACGGAATTATCTTTATGGAGCGGAGTCTCTTTACACTAGGATACTTATTTTTCTTAAATATCATTGTAAATGTTCGTTAAGCTTTTTGTTTTTCCCCATTTCTCGGTAAAATCGATATGCAGATATAAAATGAAACGACTCACGTCTAGCCGATGATTGTCTAATGACAGCCGTAAACTCTTGTTTTCGTTTGGTAACAGTGAAAATGATATGGTTTCACTTATTTTATTATATGTTAGAATACGTATTTTTATTGAGAAAATTGTTATAAAGAGTGTTTGAGCTCGTATTAGGGGATTTTTTTTCATTCATTTACTCTGTGATTAACAAAACAGCGTTAAGTTTCGCAACTGTAAACGAAATGTTAAAAAAAAACTTTTTACTTGCTCTGCTGTAATATAGAGAAGGTGTTATATATCTCTCCATTCTCCGTCCAATTAGCTGATACGGCGTGTCAAGTGACATAAAACAAGGAAGTACTTTGTTTGGTATACATATGTCAAATACGAGTATAAGGTGTTGAGTTTATGCTACCTACAACAACAGGAGCCGTTTCAATTGGGTAAACACTATTCTATATATTGCTTTTTATGACAATTTTTTGAGATCACTTTTAAATTCTTATGTATTGATTTAAAGAAATAAAAAAATATACTTATAATGTATTGTATATTTGATTTACTAAAATCTATCGATTAGGAACCTCTCTGGCTCAAACGAGATTTGTATTCGCGACCTTCACTGTCATAGGTAATGACGGTAAGTGCTCCTGCATTTTGAACGTCTAATGAGTAAGTCCACTTTGACCTTTCAGTTTATTATCTGATTGTGAGTCAAAGGACCTTGAAAGGAATGACTTGTTAGATCGATTTTTTGCAACACTAGCTGCTACTTGCGGCTTTGTCCCCGTGGTCTAAGGATAACTGACTTACACCGTGTGTATGACAAATGAAACATTCTTAGTTTCCACAGTACCTTAGCCATTGACCACAGGCAAGTGGGCTACAACAGAACCTTAACGTGATATAACATCATTTTCCTTGGTAAAAATGACTGATTTTTTCCAATTGGAACCAATATTTCCTGAGATTTGCGCGTTTTATAGTACGAATTCTTCAGCTTTATAATATATGCTAATATTAATTTAGCCAGTTTTTTGTTTTGAATTCGACATTGCGTGGTGAGTGGCTCAACTCAATTCAACAATTTGTGTTATCAGAATGGGGAATTAAAAATAATTTATTTCTCTACCCAGTAAGCAGAAAGAACTTAGGGTTAATACAATCTCTTCTCCAATTTCCACCCAACTTTTGACTTTTTGCAGTCAGACGTGGTTCCACTATGGACTTATGAATCTTAATGACCACAATTCTCATTAGAATGCCAGAATCTATATATTATGTATTTGTTTGAAGGTGAAACATTTGTCATATCCTCTTGCATTTTAAATACTGACGTACATTGATTGTATTGCGTTGTGTGTGCTGTTGTACCTGGAGAGTATCTGTGTATAAATATATATTTGTATGCTGGTACATTGGTATGTAAAATACACAGATCGAAGTAACGATACTAAAATGTAAGAAATTACCAGCATTTTACCTACCTGCTATAATTGTATCACCATGGAACTTAAATATATGTATGTACGTAACGTAGGTCACAATACAATAATGTGATATCATCGAGCTGGTGCTCAGGATGGAGACGGGACTTGAATAGTGGAACTATTCAGAGGATTTGTGTTTGTGCCAGAGAACCACTCATGTTAAAGCTTACATTTGTATATGAAGCTTGTAGATGAAGCTGAACGTATGGCTCAGTGGTCAGAGCGCTTGGTCGGTTTCCAGGAGGCGCGGGTTCG
>DWAP01000252.1:0-24430 GCA_018230625.1 Heliconius eleuchia | reverse complement strand
ACTTAACACGCAATGCCTCCAGAATTCGGCAAAAAGTGGGGAACGGAGTGTCTTACACTAGGTTCCTTCTGCCTACCCTGCTGTGTAAGGAATACAGCGTGAAGCTTTATTTTAATATTAATTAGGTACAATTTATATCTTTTTAAATTTCGAGAAAAAATAAAATCTTTTTTCTCATCACAATGCAAAACGTTCCATATTTTCTTTTTCTAAACCTAAAGGGCAAGCTTTATTAGGCAATTTTAGAATGAAAGTGGAATTATAGGTATTTATTGTTAAAAATCAACTCGCAAAATTATAAAATATCGGGACATAACCCCGCAAACGAGGGAAATGAAAGTGTCTTAATGGGAACGGAGTATATTACCGTACACTAGGTTTCCAGGTGCTCTGTGCCTATCGTGCTATACGCGGGATACAACCTGAAGCTAAAAAAACTTAAAGTCGCGTAAACTTAAACACCTTGATAATTAAATATATATATATAGGAATTTCTTTATAAATTTAATAAATATATTTATCAAATTTATAAAGAAATTCCTTATCGGATCATTTTCATTTCGTATATCTCCTCATAATAAATACTTGCCTAGATGGATATCATTTACACGACATGTTAATGTGTTATTTTAATGCGTTAACATTTATATTAAATTTAATATTACAAAGAGTGTTTGGTTGAACTCGCTTATCACAGAAACTGGTTCAAATATAAAAAAGTTAATTTATCGAGGAATGCTCTATAGTTTAGATGTAATACTTAGAATTACTTGTATCACACACAAAATTATTTTGATTCGACCACGCAGGCGAAGCCGAAGGTAACTTCAGAACCTTTAAGTACAAAGACGTCTCTTTACAGAATATAAAAAATCACAGTAGGTATTTTACCCTGCATTTCTATATGTAGGTGCGTGTTACAAATGTTCTACAATATTCCTTCTCCATTTGATATGACAAAACATATAAGTTTTAAAATTAACGAACTCTAATTAATCTATTAAAAAAAATTAGCTTCACGCTGTATCCCGCATACCAGAGGGAAACTAGTGTTAAGACACTAAGTTCCCCACTTTTTGCCGAATTCTGCACGCATTGCGTGTTGAGTGGCAGAACTCAACGTCGCGCTTAGCCTCTACACCAGAGCGAAGAAATGGAAATATAAATTTAAGTAAATATTTCATCTCCTCGAGTGGGGATCGAACCGCCAGTCGGTTTTACAGCAACATTACACTTACACTTGGTTTTACAGCCACGACTGGCTCAAAGTATTAAATACAGAAAATAAAAAAAAAAGTAAGTCTTGTTTTCCTTCACAGACATCTCCCATTTGAAAACTGTTAAAACGTTAATATTCAACATCTCATCTTACTAATATTATAAGTATGAAAGTTTATGACGATGGATGTTTGTTCCACTTTCATGTATAAACTACTGAACAAATTTGGATGAAACTTTACAGCAATGTAGCTTACACAAAAGAGTAACATATAGACAAATCAATATATTTAGAATTTAGTAAAATTTGACTATGACTATGACTTTATATATTATGTTTTTCTATCTTATATATAACATTTTATATTCGCTCTTTTATAACCACTGTCGACAAAATAGGCAGAAAGGCAGCCAGTCATGACAAACTTAATTTTTCCGTATTACGGCTTGATTACGGCTTATATTACCGCTCCGTGCTTTTTTACGGTGGGAAGACGAAGCCTAGTGTTAAAATACTCCGTTCTATACCATCGGCATATGAGTGACAGTTAATAATAATAATAAAGTAATAAATATTTATCGTATCAATCTGTGACTGGATTTAAACACGATTCTATATTCTATAAGTTATTCAACATTTTAACTTACCAATGTTAACATATAAAATTCACAAGCCAATCATATCATATAACAGTACCGTAGCCGTTTCATGTTCTTTCACAAAACTCCAACTACTCAAAGATTACTATGAATATCTGGCACAACTGACATTAGGTCGTCACTCCATTGACTTAACAAAAAAATTTTAAAAAAAATACATTAAATCAACTCACCTCTCAAACAAAAATCATCCTGTATCACAAACAATAAACAACACAAAAACAAAGCTAATTACACAATATAAGATTTGTAGAATTTATTCGTAACAGTATATACAATGTTTTGACCGACATGCGTTTTCAGCCACTTCGGTGGAATAACTGGCATCTTCCCTTAGTTTAGGGGCGTCGCTGTTATAGCACCACCCCCTATAGCATCAACCGGCCCAATTTTCCGTCCCTTTCTCGCAAAACAACCCCTATAAACAAATTTCACCCCTAAGCCCAAAGTGTTAAGAGATTTTTCATAGCATATAGAATTTGTGGGAGCAATCGATCGTCAAAAGTAAGGACTGTTACCCAAATCTTTAACACAATTAAAGGTTACTCAAGGTAAAATTGCACGCACGTATAGCTATATGTATTTTGATTATATAGTTAGTTAATGTATGTGGGTATATGAATTAGTTTAGTTGAGTAGGTAGGTTTTTGTAGCTTATTGGCACTCAGGGACGTCGATTAGCGTTTAACTGGTATTAAATTTGTGCGATTTTTTTTTATTGAAATATTCAACGCAAACGTTTTTGAGTTTGAATATAAGTATTATATTAAAATATAACAATTTTCCATTTTAAACTAAGCACCTCCGACAATTATATTAAGCTATTTTTATTTTCGCGCTCCGGTGGACAAAGAGCAGCGTTGAGTTCCGTGACTCAACAGGTAACGTCGCGAAAATATCGAGAATTAATGAAAATCGCATTACAAACTTTGACATTTCCTACATCTAGTGGAGTTATGTCTTATGTTTCTTGGAAACACTATTAATTAGAAAATACAACATCATTTTTTTTTAATTTTCAGAGGCCACATGAGATTGGTCATTGGCCATTTAGATTGGCGCAATGTAGATAAAGAAAACCTAGTGCTCACATACTTCGTTCTTCTCTTTTCGTAGCAAACTTTTGCGCTACACTAATTACCTACTATTATAGATACTATAAAAAATTGATTCAATCTCTCAGCCTACAACTATCACGTAAAAACCGTTATAGGTAACATAACATATGATTTTTTATTTTATTTTTTTTAGATTTCACGAAAATTATAGAAGTTTCCTCTCTCTCTTAGGTAAATTATTTTAATATAAAACCACTACCATGACGGTCGTTTTTTTTTTTCATTTTGCTTACTTCAATATATATTTTAAATCGTTATTGCACGTTTCGCTTATGTTTTAAAAAAGGTTACATTAAAAAAGGTTTTATCACAACTGTCAGTCTGTTTTTCCCAGAAAATGTCTAAAGTTAGGAAGGATCCACACTATACACGGTTAGTTCTCAGGTCACTCTCAATCTGTTAAAAATACTCTTATATATAAAAAACAACTATAGCATTCAACAAAAAAATATTTCTCATACTTTTGTATGAGAAATATTTTATATACGATCAGATACGTGACCGGTACTATAGTGTGGATATTCCCTTATTATGACTGATTTTTTTATATCTTATTTATTTATTTATTTAGGTATTAAATTATTATAGAATAATATCAAATTCAAGGTGTAATCATGAAGTCAATCGAGTTTAACCGTGCACAAGCTTCACCAAACATTTATATGAGTAAAACCGTAGTACAAAAATTATAAATATACGTACATATCTAACTATTAAAATAAATCAGCTTCACGCAGCAGGGTAGGCAGAGGGAACTTAGTGTTAAGATACTCCGTTCCCGACTTTCTGCCGATTTCTGGAGGCGTAGCGTGGTGAGTGACAGAACTCAAAGCCGCGCTTTTGCCTCGACATCAGAGCGAAGAAATGGAAATATAAATTAAAGTAAATATTTCATCTTCTTGAGTAGGGATCGAACCCACAACCAGTCGATTTTACAGTCACACTTTGTGCCCCTGCACCACGACTGGCCTAATTATTTAAAAAACATAAATATCAAAAATCTTTTTTCTTAATTCATGTGGGATTTAAAAGACGAAAAAATTAGTGTTAAATTTCTCCGTTGTCAAATTTCTGTCAAATAATAGAGACCCAATGCCGAACTACATCCAGACAATGGAAGTAATATTCAGGACCTGGCTCCATCATCAGAGCATCTCGATGAATTTTATATTTCTATTATCACATAACCCACGTATTACTATCAAATTTCATGTGTATTTATTACAAGTAATTTCTTATATTTTATCAGATAATTCAATAGTTACAAATCAACGTAATTAAAGCCTAATAAAAATATATGATAGTGCCCAAAGAGCAGATATTTAAGTGTACCTACTCATACTGGTACAATATGTCATCTTCGCCTTCTATGGTTTATTGTATGACAGAACTTAACACCACTCTTTACCAGAGTGAGGAAATTAAATTAATAAAATTTATTTCAATATAATCAATCCCTGGAGTATGGATCAAATCCACAAAAATCGGGAGTCAAACATTCCTCTGCGATGTCGTATTAATAATATTGAATAAGCAAAACATATTGCCGGTTGACCTTTATTTTGTATCATATAGTAGAGGATACAAATCAACAAAAATCTTCGGACAATAAATAGAGACTAAGTTTTTGTGTTTCCTGAAAGTTTGCTTGAAAGGCATTAGCAGGTTTACACTGTATAAATTCTTTCAGTCAATCAGTATTGAACTAAGCTTCCCTTTCTTATATCAAATATTTTTTATGATTTTTAATAGATTTTAGCTATATTAAAAACAGGGATGATTTGTGTTAAATATTTAAATAAAGCAAGAAGTTATTTCATTATTTTCCTTTTTTCTTTCTTCTTATGAAGCTTCTGACTGTAAACACGGTGGTTGTGGCTTCAATCCCAATTTAATGGAATGTATTTAAATTTTTCCGCTGTAGCCAAAGAAAAATCAGCGTTAAGCCACCCGCCACTTAATACGCAATGTTTAAAAAAATGCGATAAGCGGAGCACGCATTATCCTGACACTAAATTCTCTCTCTCTCTCTCTCTCTCTCTCTCTCCCATAATCGGGATACAGTGTGAAGCTGAAAATGAATAGGATTTACACTCAAAATCATCGCACTTAAAAATTTTCTGATTACCTCCACATTTTTCCTAACAAAAAATACTGAAAATGTAAATTAAAAGTGGTAAATTGTAATTGAAATATTAGCAAGAGCTTCCAAATAACAATAAACGGATACGGAAATGTGTCTTCGCCCTACCATTCACCCTTTAGCCCTCGGGCGGTGTGGAATACTCCTACTCGAAATTTATTATGAACGTACCTTGAATTTTGGGTGAATTACATTGCTTGTTGCTTCTATACAAATATATAAATCGAAATTGTGTTTGATTGAACGCATTAATCTCAAGAACTTTTAACTCGAATTGAATAATTATTTTTGTGTTGGATTAATTTATGGAAAAGGGCTATAGGTTTTACTACATCATGTGTAGATGTAATCTTTTGGAAGTACATACGATCGAAGTTGCCCTAGGCAGCACTCAACTTAACAAGTTATTTCTGTTTGACCACGCCAACGAAATTACCTATATATGAAATATAAAATAAATATATATATATATATTATAAGCGATTCTTAGTTAATCGTATTAATTGAACATAGGCTTAATTTAATTTTGATAATATACCTATAGAAATAATAAAAAAAAAATTTTTTGGAAAATCTAAACACGTGAAAAATAATGTTGTATGTTTGTCAATGCTAATTATATTTTATTTAACTTGAAGCCGTCATACTCTAGTCCAATAATGAAAATTGCAAACACAAACGATTATCTTTAGGCAACGGAGTGTCTGAAGACTAGGAGCCTAGCCCGATATGCGAGATACAGCGTGAAGCAGCTTAAAATATAAAATAAAACGTTCTTCCGGGAAACCAGCAATGTATACAATCCAAGCGTTATAACCATAACTCCGATAATAAATTCACGTTAGTACTGAACTTCCAAGCACTTCCGAGCGTTGATGCTTGCTAATGACTAATTTGCCCTTATAATTGCCCTTGTAGGAATCCAAGGGCGGGTTGCGTCTAAATAACTTGGCTGGCTGCTTTTTTTTTGTTTGACCGTTCAATTACATTGGAGTTATTTTTAATTTGAATTTGGTGTGTGTGTTTTTTTATTAAAATATACAATTTTTTTTAAATATTGAGTTAGAAAATATGTCTGACTTTTATTTATTTCATAGTAAGAAATAAAGATTGTTTTTAAAAATATAATATTAATATATCTTATGTGTTAATTTAATGCCTGAAACGTAAATATAATGGGGAATTTCAAATAAATTTTATTTAAAGATCAGTGTCATCTAGTGTTGAATAGAATAAACTACTCCTTATATTTTGTAGAACCCTTAATAAACACATTTATAATCTATGAATTAAACTATGAATTTATTTAATTATTTTTATAAATCTTATAGTAATATAAAATTTTAAATATATAAATATATTGTATTTCGTTTTATTATTTAAGTGCCATCTGTTGCTTAGTGTCAAGCTTTAAAAGTTAATTCAGTTAGAAACACAGATCGCGCTTTAAGCATACGACATTTTTAAACTAAAATTATATTTTAAGACATTTAAATTTGTTTGAATGTTGTTTGTAAATTGAATCCTAATTTCAATAAGATTCTAAACAGTGTTTGGAAGATACCTTAAACATGAATATCACCATCAATTTCACCAAACTTAAACAAAAGACTTTTTTCTATTTGCTTCAAATCTCAAAAGGCACATATATCGGGATCTCAAGCATATTTAACAATTTTTTAATACATATATATCTTTCAATATTTTATTGAGAATAATAGGATGTGGAAATTAAAGTGAGTTAAAATTTTTGTTATAACTTAAATAATGATATTTTAGAGTTCAGATAAGGACAAACAATACATCTTAAAAATAAAACAAAGCAAAATCTGATCAAAATACTTTATTTGTCAACAACATTACGTATAAAACATCCTCCGGCATCATAATGCACCGTATAATATTAAAGCCATAGTTCCAAAACGACCCAAAGTCAAGGAACTATAAACTTTAAATACAAATACATCAAGTATCATTTCTCCATTACATTATTTACAAAATTCCTATTAAAGAAATCAATTCCATTAAGAATGTTCACATAATTTTTGCTTAAAAACAAATATTCTTAAGAAAACGTATTTTCATACTGTCTCTGTCTTTTGTAGGATGAGAAAAAGAGACGAAAGATATTTGCAATTTAAGCACAGACAAGTATTTTTAACCTACTTTTAAAGTATTTTTTTCGAGTATTATGTTAAGTAATTCAGTTATTATTCTTATATACAAAAGTATTGCTATCTCTTTCCCAGTTGTATGACTTGACAGAGACAACTTTTTTTTTGTTTTAACGTTTGTCCCCCAAAATTTTTTTTTATTGCATTTTTGATATTGAAAAGTAAGCGTTAAGCATATTAAACGTTAAAACTGAAAAATCTCAGCCATACTTGATACATTGGGGTTTAAAATTTCAAAACTTAAAATCATATTTAAATATACTTAAAATTAAACGTAAAAATAAATATCATCACAACGAGAAAACACAATATCATCTAGTTACATTGACTAGGTTTTCTTTTTTTTATTATAAAACTAACACACAAATTAAATATCGTATAAATCGACGATCAAAGCGTATAAACGGACATGTCAAAAGAAGTTTTACGGCAGAACGGAATAAAAGTTCATCTTGCTCTTAAAAAAATAAAGAAAATTATAAATATATAGCATATACTATACATTTTTTTATTTTAGCTTCACGCTGTTTTCCGCATTCAGCAAGAGGAACCATCTAGTGGTATAACACTTCGCTTCCTACTTTCCACCGGATTCTCTAGAGACGTCGCGAATTGTGTGCGGATCTTAATGCCGCGCTTTACCTCTTTACCAGAGCTAATAAATTAAAATATTTAATATTTAATTCCCAATGTTTTTTAAAAGCAAGATGAAACTTTATTCTATTGTTTGTAAACTCTTTGGACATGTCCGTTTATTCGTAGGGACCGACGAAACGTCAATGTGACAGACAGTATGATATTGGTATTTAAAAAAAATATTTTTAGAGCAATTCCATTTTCGCATTTACTTATATAATAATAGTAATAATAACGCTGTAAGAAAATCGATTTTAATGTTTTTTTTAATGAATTATATATATTTTACAATTACTTTCGATATTAAACATTTAAGGGGGTAGTATAAAAATATATCTACATTTTTTTTTATATTACATATAAAACATCGCAACAAATCCCTTCTGAAAGCTGTAAATATATTAACAGTCTGTTGTGAGCAGTCTTTTAAGCAAGCAGTGTTAGGGTAATGGCAACACTAATTGACATAATTATATTATGTATCTCTTTTTTATATTTATGTTTATATAATATAGGATAGGACCTTGACTTCATATTGATATAGAAAATCTAATTCTAAATTGGTTCCAAAAGATGTTTTGACAGTCCTTTTTTTTAATATAGATAAAAGATCACAGTCTATGACGTGATATTTGCTACGGCTAAGTTTTTTTTAGAGTTCGGCAGATTAAGCAAAAAATAGCGTTTTCATATTAAATTAAAGCTTACCCCCAGTTTTTTTAAAAATGCTCGTATTAAAGAAATTAGGAACAGAATGTAATTTGGCACTAACTTTACGGAAGCAATTGATCACTTTTAATTTATTAGCTACCCTTTTTTAAATCAAAAAGATTGTTTCTCAAAACTTTTTTTTAATATCTATTATAAAGTACATAATTTTTTAATTTTTTGTTTTTTTAAATTATCCGTGGATTCAATTCCGACATATTGATTAATACATTTTATACCTACATCTAAATATCTGTGTTATTCTTAAAAATATATTTACATTTAATTCGTAATAGTATAAGATAAAGTTACAAAAGAAAAAACAAAACTACAACAATCATAATAAAAGTACGGTAACAGAGTCGATACCCGAAAACTTTTTTAATTAAGAATTAACTGCAAAAAAAAATAATCAAACGACAAAATAGTTAGCACTAATTACATACAAAAAAAATAAAGAGCCTCTATAAAACTATACCTAAATAATCAAGTACGATAGGCGATAATAAATGTCGATTTTGTTAATTTTTAGCCTTCATAATTCATACATATGAATACATCTAATATAATCTACAATATATCTCACAGATTAAAAAGGCTCTATACATAAAACAAAAAATGTTAGAAATAAGAGGTAGCGTTAAAACGTACGACCGTACGAAACTAATCTACTATGTACAAAACTGAACCATAAAAGAAAAAGAAACAAAAAATGTACTAAAATTTCACTAAAGGTACGTTGTGAGCACAACAAAGTCTTTTCGATTGCACAACGAATGAAACTGTCATTTTGACAGCGACAGTGACGTTGACATCTGTCACCTTGACTTTGACAGGCACAGATAAAAAACAGTAAAGTAATCGTCAAGCCGTGTCGTCGCGGTTTTTGTCCCCATTTCGTTTATTTAACTTCTTTTTTATGTCTAACAACATTTGTTCGAACGACATGTCGTTGTTACGTCGCACTGGTAACGTAGGCTGGCCGTGGAAAGCGCTTTCCGTGTATTTCGTTTCCAGTCCATCTGTTTAATTTAAAAAATTAGACGATTTATAAATTTATACTTAAAATATATGTGAACTTATATAGATTATAAGGACATAATAAAATAATAGATTATAGGAATATAATAAAATTATTTTTCCTATACCTTCATTAAGTATGCTATGTATGTACATATGTATCGATCTATCAAAATGACATTAAGTGTAAATAATTTAAGACTATAAAGGAATGATATTCACATTATAAATATATTTATTGCAAGCATATGTATGTATGTATATGTACATATATATACTAAGCTAAATTTATTAGCAGGGTAGGCAGAGGGAACCTAGTCTTAAGTTAGAAATATAAATTTAAGTAAATATTTCATCTCCTTGAATGGGGATTGAACCCACAACCAGTCAGTTTTACAGTCACACTTCGTGCCGCCGCGCCACGACTGGATTCATAACTGGTTAGATTATAAAACAAAAATCTGTCAGCCTACCCTGCTGTGTGCGGGATGCAGCGTTAAGCTCATTTAATTTGATTTAAAAAACGGTATATCTCTAAATCCTTGTGTTGTTGTTTAAAGTCATTCATTCAATTAACACAAAAAACGACTGAATGGTAAATGAATTAGCTTAAAACTAAATTTATTAATAAAACAAGGAAGAACAAAATAATATAGTTAATGTAAAGAACTCACCAAGATCAGCATAACTTTGCCTACAGAAAGCTCTACGGCCTCCAAAACCAACATCGTATTGTGGGAAGGTGTTGGCGGCTTCGACTGCTGACCACGCGTCGCGTGGTTTTTGGAATGTTACGAAACCGTAACGTGATCTACAAAAATTTAAGGAAATATTTAATATATGGATAATATAAAATTATTTTAATTTAACATTTTTGTTTTCTATAAATTTTTACCCCAAGTTATTATACTTTTACGCAATTTAACATTTCAAATTTGCTATTTTACACACCAAGTTGGCCGTTTTAAGCTTTAAATTCGTATTTTAAAATTATAATTCATTGAAGCTACAAAAATTAATGTTTTCATTTGAAATTAAAATGTTTTTGTATAAGACACTCCGCTTTTGCCCCAAAAAAGTACACATTGCGTAAGAAGCCGCGGAACTCAACGCTAAAAGAGACAATACGAACCCATCCTCCTTAGAATGCAGTCTTACTTCAGTGACCGGCCCAAATTTAACGAATTGTGCTCTTAAAGCATTTTTGTTCATGTCCTTTTCTAATCTACCGACAAACACTATGCGTCTCTCTTCCACGGGTGTGTTGCTCTCTCTAGAATATATAACAAAAAAAATGCTATTAATAAATTATGTATAATATCTTACTAACATTATAATCCTTTAGAAAATTTATAGCAATATCGTAAAAAATAAATAAGTAATAATAAATATGAAAACATTTTTTTTCAACACAATCGTAATAATTTTAAAAAATCTATAATAATTTTAATCATGGAGATTAACTACGCTTTTCAAACTTAAATTACAAAATAAGCCATATTTATTCTCACCTATCTTCAGAGCTAAAAGAACTTCTGTAGCCCTTCCTCTTGAAAGTGTCGTCATTTCTAAATAGGCTGCATGATCTTCGCGATTTAGATGACGAAGCTGACGAACTACTAGATGATGATGAACTAAAAATCAAAAGCATAATATATTAATAGACATTCCAAATGGCAACAAATTCCTCAGATCCAAGTAAAGAATTAAATTATATACAATAAAAAGTGTTATTCCATAAGGATGACCTTAAAACCTACCTAGAAGATGTCGATGATTCAGAACTTTCTGAAATAGTTGGTTTCCTCAAAGGCGGTGTCAATGACTTTACGGCTTTCTTTTCACTATTTACACTGTATTTGGGCGGACTTAGTTTCTTTTTAGGAACCGGACTGCGCGATTTCTGTTCCATATGTTTCGACCTCGAACGTGATCTATTGGATCTGTAATCTCTTCGAAGCGATGGTGATCTACGAGATCGATACGGCGATCTGGTTCGTTTTCTTCTGTACGGAGAATCCGACCGCCGGTACCGCCTGTAGCGACCACGTGATCGAGAACGAGTCCTGCTTGGCGAACGTTTCCGTCTATGTCCGCGCGAGTGTGAACTGGACCGTCGGTATTTCACATCATGGCGGTCTCTCGACCTAGATCGTTTCTCTTTAGACTGTGATCTGTCTAACTGCCGCCTGTTTTCAGAGCGAACTTTAACAGCCTTGTCTTCAGACTTAGTTGGTGACACATTTGGAACTTTCCTAGCACGGACTGGACTACCTTCACTTGACATGGACATGTCACTGTCATTTCTCTTCCTTGGTGACGGACTTTTGATTTTAGTGACCACTTTTTCAGGTATTTTTTTCAAATTTCCAAACTCAGGCGTAGCATCGGTTTGAATGTCAATGGCGGTATAATCTGGTTTTCTACGATTTTTTTCTAAATGAAGTATTATTTTATCTTCACCGTGCTCGCTATTGACGTCATAGTCACGAACTATTGTCGTTTTTGAGTATTTTAATACTCCACGTCTCTCTGTAGGAGAGTTGGGTTTAGTTTGCCCATTTGTAGAAGTTGCAATAACTGCGGGCGCTTTCTTCATTACAATGTCTTGTATACTAGCGAATAACGAGTTACTTGAGATTTTAGTATCGACCTGTTTCTCAACACTCTTCAGAGTAGCTGTAATATCTTTAAGACGTTCCTTATCAATTTTGATATCAGATCGATTCTTATCATCAACTGGAATCCGATTATTTATGACCGCGTCAAATACATTGTGCTTAGAGACGTGTTCAGATTTTTTAATCTTAAAATTGATCGCCGATTTATTCTCAGTGGGTGGTGACTGCGATTTACGTTTCTTATTCACTGGAAGTTTTTCTACTTTTGTGAAAAAAAAATCATCAGTATTTATTCCAATACTAACTAAAACAATTTCATCATAATCTTTTTGTGATTCTCTGATCACAGCTGGCTTTGCGATTGGTACTGGCAGCACTTCTGGTGTCATGCCAACTATTTTCATCATTTCCGCATCACTAATAAGTGGTTGTAGCTCCAAATTTTCAACCTTAGGTATTTTACTCATCACTATATCCTCATCTCTCTTACGCGTTGCCTCAGCCTTCTGTTTTCTAGAATTCATAAGTATTTTTCTCGACGCTTCTCTAATAGGATCGAAAATAACTTTTAGAGCTAATGATTTTTGTTGTTCCTTAGGAATTGAAACACTGTTGGATTGACTTTGATTTGTCATTTTGAAATCTTTAGCTAAATTAAGATTATTTGACAAATCAGGAAATATTGCTTCGGGGCTTACTTGTGCCGAATTATGATTAGAATTTACGCCTCGCCTCATTTTATATTCATGGAGATTCAATTTTTTTTTCTTTTGCGGTGGTTCTATTTCGTGTACAGCAACATCAGCCACAACTTTACTGTCACTGTGATTACATTTATTTTCTTCTTTTATTGCTGTTGCTTGAGGAAATTGCACATCGTGCTTATTACTAAACAATGCGGTATAAAAGTCTTTAGGCTTAGAATTTGCTTCATGTCTTGTATTTATATTAGCATGCTTATCTATACTAGTCATGTCTTTATTTTTGTTCCTATCTACTGTTTCTACAATTGTTAATAAATTAACCTTGTTCGCTAATTTATTAGTAATATATGTACTAGGCTTAGATTTAGCAATGACTATGTCTTTATGATTGTTTCTAACATCACAGTTTTTGATTATAACTTCGGATTTATTTTTAATCGTTAACTTAATGCTACCATTAGAATTTTGACTACAAGGAGTATCACTTGCTTTACAAGCATTTTTCACCATCACAGAACCGTTATTTTTATCAATATCATTCGAAGTACGCAGGGGCGATATTTTCTTACGATGATTAGAATTCACTGGAGGTTTCACACTTAGTTTAGCACTAGTTTTTTTGTTAAATTTACAGTCATTGTCATCACTAGCACGATTTATAATTATTTTGCTTTTCTTTGCACTGGTAACATCACTTTCGTCGTCACTACTAAGATGGTACACCACTTTTTTATTTTTACAAGACCTGTGTCTTGAACTTAGTATCCTGTTGTTGCTTGACAGGACCTCAGGTTTGAGGAGACTCCGCCCTCCCTTCATATTGGGAAGGCTGTCCCTCTTTTTGGACGAACAATAATCGTGATCAGAGTGAACGGGACTTGGAGATCTCCTGATCACGGTATTAACAGTGGACGGCATCTGTAATAATTTTAAAGTAAAATATTGGAGTCTTTAAATGGACCTGAGAATTATCTAGTAAAATACGCGATACTTACCAATATCTGTCGCATTTTTGTTTTGTTCAATTGAATGCCGGCATCCTGCAATCGCATACCACTCGTTACACTAAAACTTTTTTGTTTTACCTCATTGTCATTTACTATAGGTTTTCTTGTTTTATTGTTTAACTTTTCAGTTGCTTCAAATTGTTCTAGGAGAGAATTTAAGTTATTTGCTTCTAGTACTGGGATTACAGCATCATTACAAGATTCTACGTCTACGAAGTCATCTGCCTCAAGTTTTATATCTGGTTCTTTTTTAACTGAAGTTTTTTCTATACAAAATTCTAAAACATTTGCGCCTGGTATTGGCGTTGAAGTGCATTGTCTGTCTGGCAACACAGAAGAGTCTACATTATCGATTATTGAATCGACAGGACGATCTATATCCATATCTTGGGTACTTAAGTCATCTTCCTCTTTAACAATAGGCAATTCAGTTTTATCTGTTATCAGAAAACTATTTATATCTTCCTCAGTCAAAGCACGGGGAATATCATCACTTTTCATACTACTGGCCGATTTTTCTTTGTCATTTTCAAAAGTAAGCTCAGATAAATCAAGATTTAAATCCTCTAAACTTAAACAAGTTTTTGCATCAGCCATATCCATACAAAGATGCATAGGAGAATGGGGTAGAGAGACCGAACATGATTTTTGCGCGTTCTTTAACTTATTATATGGCATATCTTCTAGAAGATAACGCTTTAAGTCTTCTATGTTAGGAAGAACATCTAAGTCCGATTCGTTTATCGAAACTTCGGCAACAGGATCTTCTGTCTCTTCTACCTCTTCGGTCTCTTCTGTCTCATCCTCTTCTTCTTCATCCTTATCAACAGAAGTATCGGGCGAAAATATTTGTTCTGGCAAAGTTTTTGATATCCGAAAATCTGTATGGGCTGATATTTTATCTTTTTTAAACAGAAGATCCACATTTGCTTTCAAATCGTCTTTGGAGTCTTTAATGAAATATTCATCAACATCTATAACAATTGGTTCATCTTTAACCTCCAATATATGCTTCTCGTCTTTTATAAAATATTCGTCGACATTTGAAACGACTGGTGCCTCAAAATTGATATCTAAAGAATCTTGGCCTATATTGTTAGCTTGATGATTTTCGGGTGTTTGACTGGTATGAATTTCATTTTCCGGCATTGCATGTTCGCCTTCTGATTGATCTTCATCGTCTTCTTCTTCGTTAATACAATAATCTTCTTGTTCTTCATCTGAAGAAGCTTCTAGATCTAAATCAGGATCTACAGCGAAAACTTGTATAACGTCGTAATCGTCACCCTCTACAAGTGAATGTTCTTCAACATTATCCAAATCCATTTCCTCTATATGGCCATTATATTCAGAAGCTCTATCATCTACAGAAACTTCATGTACTTCTATAGTTTCATCTTCGTCCATACTAGTGTCTTGATTTGTCTGTGTTATATTTACCTAAAAGAAACATATTTTCTAAATTATTTTTCTATCAATGATTATCAACAGAAAAATGTATTAGAAATCAAAAAAAGTTAAAAGTAACAAAACATATGGCTTAGTGTTTTGACCAAAAAACTAAGCCATATGTTTTTATTGAGCTACATCAAAATTCTTATACACTTGTTATGTTTATGCACACATATGTCTTAGTGGTTAATACATTTGAACAGTTTTCAAAAGATGTGGGTTTGGAATTTCTGTAGACTAGAAAATTGTACACATTCTCAAAAGAAATAAATAGGAAACTAAACTAATTAATTCCAAAAAAAAGAAAATTTATGTGCCATCTTTGATGTACTTACATTTTGATTGTGACTCCATACTCTATGCCTTTCCTGAGGGTCCCAAAACGCTCCAGCATTTACTTCCTCCTCATATTGGTTAGCCCTTTGACTCTGAGAATATTCTGGGCTATTTTGATTACAACTGCTTTCAGAGGAGAGTGATTCACTTGTGGATCTCATTACTTTGTGTCCGATGCTGCTGTAGGGAGCTTGGTGGTACATATTTAATATATGTGACTCCATCTCTGTAACAAAAATAACATATGTAAAATTAAAAAAAGTATCTTCAACTAATATTTTATTTTTCTGTACAGAAATAATTAAAGCAAATTATTTAATTTTTGATTCGATTTTAATTTAATTTAGCAGAGTAAGAAATTGAACCTAGGTTTAAGACAAACTTTCCTAAAATTTCCCACTTTTACTTTCCTACATTTACAATACATTGTTTGGTGAGTCCAATCCAATTTAGTACCAAAACCCAATTGAGAAAATGAAAATAACTTAAATATAATTATTTCCTTAAGAGAAGATTGCCTACAAGTAATAAGCAATGAAATAAAAATTAAAATAAAAAAAACTATAGAACTTAGTTAAATTAGTATTGAAATATTTTTTTACTATAACTACACTACTAAACAGCATATTGCAAAAAATTTTTGTATCTCAAAATTACCAATTTATATAATCTAATTCTTTCTAATTGATCATATGCCAAATTTTAAGGTAACATAAAGGTCATGATAAAAAAACTATTTTCTTTTTTCTTATATACATTAGTATTTTGATTCACACTCATACAATCGATTATTTTTATTTCCACACTCTGATAAGAGTATAAAGTGCAGTGTTGAGTTCTGCCACTCAACATACAATGTCTTTTTGAGGATGGTACAGGGACCATTTGGTCCCTGTATCTTACCACTAGGTTCTCTCAGCCTCCCCTATGTGCTAATACAATTTAAAACAAAAATAAAAATGCACTAGTTTCTTCAAAGAACTTTAGTTCAAAAATCTTTTGTTTTGTCAAATAAGTTACACAGCTATACAAATTGTTTAGTTCCCAAACCCAAGGAACATTGAACTTAAATAATAGACACAGCAAAGTCATTAGACTATCATACAATTAAGATGTTACATATGAATTGCTGCATAAAAAAATACACAAAATTTCTTATATCACCTTCCTTCTACCCGTCTGTCTACCCATGACCACGGACCACTGCAAAGTGTTCAAAACATTGGGTTTCCCAAAATGTATAAAAATACTAAATATACGCGATTAATCTGGTTAAAATAGTTTCATTTAAAACACCTTCCTTCTGTTTAATAAATATTTATATGAATCATCTATTAATAAGTATTAGATTTAAATTTAAATAATTAAATGACTTCTGTTCTATTTACAAAAAATATATTTTAGCAGAGGCATTTTATAATATTTGGATTATAAAGATGTTTACAATAATATTCTGAAGTCCATATTATACATTCATAAAAAATATTGTTCATACACATTTTTAAAATAATATTTTCTACAACTAAAACTAAAACAACAAACTTTTTTGTTAGGAATAAAAAAATATATATGTCAGACATCTGTCACCATGTCCATGGTTAAACATTAATAGGAAAATATTTAGAAAAAAAATAATAAAAACCACGCAAAACATAATTTCAAAAAAAAAACAGGTATATATTTAGTTATTTAGGCTAAATATTATTTGTAGATATTGTTATATTAATAGTTATAGTTTTCTTAACTTCTCACATTTCATGCATATAATTTGGACAACTTAGTGACACTTACATTTTATGGAAAATACTCTTTAGTGTTATTATTGAACAAACATATAAATTTCTTCTATATAACAATAGATAAGTATAGTATACATAAGTAGTAGTATACAAAAATGTGACTAATAGAGTTCAATAAAAAATAAAGTTTACTAATATTATAATATATATAGAAACAAAATGATAAAACTTGATATCATGATAATAACTGTCCTGTAAAAACTGATAGTTGTGGGTTCAATTTCTGCTCAATAAAAAGATTAACATTAATTTGCATGCTATACATCAAGACAATATATTATTTACTATTAATAGTCTTTAAATTGATAGAGACAAAGTTTATGAAAAATATGTATCATTTTCAGTAAATTGCAAATGAATATTTAATGAATTTTGTTTAATATTACAAAAAAAAACAAGTTTATTTTTTTTTTCTTTTTAAATTACATATTTAATTGATATTTTATGTGGGGTATTTTATTGATGTTTTATGTGGAATAAAAATTATATTAATTAATAATATATAAGTATTTTATTATAAATTATTTATTTTTTAATAAATTGAACAGTTTGCATATTTGTTATCAACCAAGGTCCGATACGCGATACTGTCAATCTATGGGAGATAGCAGTTAAAATTACACACATCTGTCAAAGGAAAGCAGATCATGTGACATAAACATGGTATTCATGCCAAAAAATGCCATTAAATTACCTTAGAACCGCATTGTTACTACTAAACTTGATGTACATAACGGTTATTAAACTAACAATAAAAAGTGTAACAAAAAAATGACCACGATTCACATTTAGGTTAAGTCCGAAAAACGAGCCAGCTCATGATAAAGTTTTACATTTAAAACTTTATAGCACAGTATCTGGACCAAAATAATTAAATAATAAGTTTTATTCTGATTATAATACTTTCTGAATAATTATGTGAAACAAAATAAACATGAACCGAGTGACATAAAACGCGCGTACTCGATCCTAACCTTGATAACGAAAAAGGCTGATACAAGTTTCTAGTTCAAGGTCCCGTGAAAAAACTGAAAAGTCACATGAAGGCGTTACACAAACAAATCTGAAATATCATTGCAACCCGCACTGAAATCTATTTTAAGACAAACAACAGACGAAAAAAGCACTAACCTTAACAACCTCAAGTGACGGCTTTATCCATGTAATATAATTTCGTTGATATTTCACTATATACACTATTCACTAGTTGAATAACACCAATTATAATAATTTTATAACACTCTCAGGCACAGTACGGTCCAATATTTTATTAGTTTTCCGTAAAAAAATTAACACTTGACGAAACATCACATGCTACAAACTTCACGCACGACAGCAAATTCTTATTTACAATGTTGCCAGAATTTATATTTTTTGACAGCTGCCACTGGCACATGGTTTAGTTTAAATGCCCAAAAAAAAACAAATACTCATAATCATCTTAGTAAAATTAATAATATTTTAATAAAATAAGATGTTTTTTAACAAGCATTTAATAAATAGTAAGTAAACGATACAAATGTTCTACAAAAAATGAAAATATATTATGTAGATATTTTGCTATAAATATTAATATAGTTTCTTAAAACTTACTTACTTTTATATAGTAAAAATTACAAAAATAGTACATTAGAGCCAGAATTTACTGCAATTATATTATATAACTTGAGGTATTATTCAATTAATGCATACCGGGAAGTGCAATGCCCTACATATTTTTTGCGTAAATTGAGATAGCAACAACGGTGACGCGTGATTATTTGGAGTTAATTACGATGCCCGCAGAAAGTGGGTTGTTTAACCTTAATACGAGCAAAGAAGTCACTCACACACAGAAGACACAAGTTTTGACCGCGACGCGATGTTCTTATATTTTTCATTACAATACATTTTAATTTGATTTATTTACTAGTGTTTGTAAATTTTAATCTATTGTATTTTTTTATTATTGTAATAATTAAGAGTAACTGTTTTTGTATTTATTTCGTTACTATTTTCCTCTTTGTATGCAAATTTTGTACTTATATGAAAATAACATATGTAGTACTTAATTGTTACAATATAATAGTACTTAATTGTTATATATTTTTTCGCGTGCTATAGTCGTATATTCAAAACACACTTTAAAGGTATTTTTAATAACCTTTACATATTATGCAATTTAAAAATACATATAACAGAATATATACAGTATACATCATTCAATTCTCTACTTTATGATCGGAAAATTAAACATGTGAGATAAAAAATAGTAGGTTTTATTTATTACGTCAGACCTATACAGCAAGTATTATTGGAAACAAAAAAAATTGAGGAAATTCTATTTTGACTACGCACAATTCTTCTACTTATAACATTAATTTTAGAAACGTTTGTGTTATAACATTAATTTTAAAAACGTTTGTTTTCAAAAATCGTTTTCATAAAAGTAAAATATTAATTTAATGTTTGATATTTTAAAATGTTTTCGATTATTATTAGGACCTAAGAAATTTTATAAGATCAAAAATAATTCAAATAAAGATGTTGAAGATGACATTAATATATTAAACTTTGTTTAATATTCTATTTAAACCACCACCTATATTTATTTTATTGGCTGTTGGTTTTTAACCTACCTAATTATTACCTTATTACCTTCGACTGATTATATAAGTAATTTATTCATTCAATATTTTTTCATAATTCTAAAAAAGTGCAAGCACTACATGGCTGCTTGAGAAGTTGTCAAGGGAGCCCCCGCGGGACTTTAGCCTAAACTTGCGGCCATAAACAGAAGCGTTGACTTATTTTAATTTGACATTATCTCGAAAAGTATACGTCCAAATTACGTGCCATAAAAACCAAAGCTTACCTTCATAAAAAAGCCGTATATTTCAATATCTTTGTCAAATATTTTCAATTTCTTGCAATTTTCAATATTATTTTGTCACAAAATGCCTATTGTGACTTATTTATAAAAGATAGATGTACGCTGTCACGAACTTTACTTTGGAACTAATCAAAATGACTGTTTATGTAGGATAATGTACTTACATATATTTAACTATTTCTACAGCGCACGCGGTTAAAGTAATATGATGGCGTTCCTAATTATTGTTATTTAAGTAAGAGCTAACTAAGAATTAAACCGTAATATTAATATAAATAGCCTATAGCAATCTTGAGAAATGTCCTATAAATCAAGAAAAAAGTAGATCCGACCAGTAGTTCCAGAGATCTGAGCGCTTAAACAAACAATACAAATCCTTCCGCTTTATTATATTAGTATGACAAAATACCTAATATACATACATAAAAAAATACATTTATAGAACATATTGCTAATAAACTATAAATCATTTACCTAACACTAAAAGAAAAATAATATACTATAGTTTAAACAACAAACGTACGGTAAATATAAAATAGAAAATGCTACGTACCTTCTTAGTATATTTCATAACAATTATTATTCATAAAATTTATCACTTATCGTCCAATTGTTAAGTCTCAAATAACTCACTTCCAATTCAATTAAAGAAAAAAACAACCATAGGCACTGCACTCACTAAAATATTTAGCAAATTAATACTCCAAATAGAAAACATAAGAAAATTATTATAGTTTCTTCAGATGCTTCCTGTTACACTGTTAAAACTGTAATGAAACATTTGCAGGACTTCGCTTAAAAGTAAACAACATTTTAGCTATTATTACTTATTGCACCCTAGAACAATACAATGGCAATTGTATAGAATTGAAGATAACTGGAACCTTTTACCTGCTGGTGTAGACATGACGGCATCTTTCCAAATTTATATTTTTAAAGTACTTAGGTAGTCAGTATTTAACATTTAGAAATGAACACTTTCTGTAGTGATTAAAAATTTTAGCATACGAAAATGCTGATTGGAAGGAACTTATTATATTCCCTATAGAATCTCATAGAAAACAAACTAACTTTAGGTGTTATATCTATCTATAGTACCTAATACCGGAATACCTATAGTATTCCGTAGGGGCATAATGTCCTCTTAGAGTATGATACATCATATATTTATATTAAAAAAAATCCAAAACTTTTAATCAATATTTTACTATAATAATTTATCTCAATATTATAAACAGAAGATAAGAAGAAATATTTTAACTAAGTATCTACTAGTTATCGAAAATATATAAAACGATCACTCTTTTAATAAGTACGTAATTACGTTATAAAGTAAATGATTGGTAAAGACAGCAATTATTTTGATTTTAATATTACGATAAGTAGATGTGCATTATCTTATAAAATATGTAGTTTTCAACCCAATAATGAATGTCACGTAAATAAATAAAAAAAGGAAATTTATTATAATAATAAAACCATTATAAGCATAATAATTTTCCATTGGATGTTATTTTAAATAATTTGATTTCATATTGTTCGACAATAATACGTAACAATTTAAAAAAATAATTTGTTTATGCAGTTACATTTTTGTTATAGGTATTGTAAGTATTAAAATACTTACAAGATGTAGATACCTTTAGATGTACCTTTATTTTGTTCTCAGAACTAAAACAATATTCATATTCAAATACTATTAACCCTTTATCAAAGTTCTTATTTTAATACCAATTTATAATTTCAGTGTATATCTCACAATATATATTTTAAAAAATACTTTTCTTACTATATAAACAATAATATTTTTGTGCGGTCAGGCAGAGGGAACGCAGTGTTAAGACACTCGGTTCCCTCTGCCTGACCTGATGTACGCTGAATACAGCGTCAAGCTAAAAAAATGATTAAAAACCATATTTTTTAAACAGATGTCACGTCGAACCAGCCACGAAAATTAGCAATGACCGAAAGTACAAGTCTTTTAGGATGCATAAAGGAAGAACAACCATCGACTAGTCCTTCATCAGTTATAAAGAAATCATCAAACATTTCAAATAAGGAAGAAACAGAAAATAATGAAAATGAAAAAGTCATTATATGTCCATGTAAAGGTAAATATATAACATTTTTGTTTTGTTTTTTAGCTACACACAAGGCGCGATAGGCAGAGGGGATCCTGGGAACCTAGCGTTGAGATACTCTGTTCCTATTAAAACACTTCCACTACCTGTCGAATTAACATCCGCACACTTTTGCCTCTGCACCATAACTCTCTACTACTAAAAATATTTATAACAGTTTATTTCATCAACATATTTTTTGAATTTGAGGCAATAGTTTTTATACCATTCGAAAATAAACCAAAAAAAAGTAAATAGAACGGAAAATCGTTCAATGGTCAAGATTCCGTTCTCCATTTCTCGCCTTGATCGCTTGAATAATATAAAATTGACATAGGAATTACATTATAATAATAATAATTTTACATTAAACCAAAGTAACAGAAATGCAATAAACTTTTGCTTCTAAGTCCCCTATTTTTTAACTTAGCGAGGCTAATTCCGCGAAATGGAGTTTAGTATTATGTTTTTCAGAGACAAAAGAAAGTTATTTTTAAGCTTTAAATATTTAATAGGTATCGTACAGATGTTATATTGTTTTAAACATGAACATAGCCAGCCAGTTAGTTAACAGATAAGCATAAAACAATACACACTAAGATTACTCATTTATGACGTACCCTAATTAATACCTTTTATATTATACCGCCAATTGAACTATTTCTATGAAAATCCTAATTTAAAAACGGAAAGAATACCTTTTGTCCTTTTACTGGGTAATTTTGCCAAAGTAATAATAAAGCTATAAATGGTTTTTAAAATAAAGTATTACTTATTTGAAATATTGTTTTCGAGTTGTCCGTATTATTGTTATGGATTTGGAAAATTTATTTAGGTACGTGGTTTTTTTTAGCTTTTTAGGTTTCACGCTGCGCAGGGTGAAACCTAAAAAGTAAATTTTTTCCAATGGAAAACTGCAACTACTAGCTTTATATGAGGCACGCATTCATAAATACCAATATAACCTTTCCTCTTTCCCCTAGATATTTCGGAAAACTTAAATTTAAGATGAGGCCAGTCGTAGCGCAGGGGCACAAAGTGCGACTGTAACACCGACTGGTTGAGGGTTCGATCCCCACTCGAGGAGATGAAATATTTACTTAAATTTATATTTCTATTTCTTCCCTTTGGTCTTGAGAAAAAGCGCGACGTTGAGTTCTGCCATTCAACACGCAATGCCTCCAGAATTAGACAGAAAGTAGGGAACGGAGTGTCTTAATACTAGGTTCACTCTGCATCCTGCATCCTGCTATCCTGCTGTGTGCGGGATACAGCGTGAAGTAGTTGTTTTTTTTAATTTAAGATTTTTAAGTGCTGTAATTCCAATTGTGCGTGAGTGTGTGTGAGTCATTTAGTACAGAAGATGCGATAAAATGTTCCCAGTAGTTTTTTGTTATTATTCAACTATGTACCTATGTCTGTTAACGAGAAAGGTTGTGAGTTCGATTCCCAGTCGAGGAAATAAATATTTAATATTTTCATTTTCTCACTTTGGTAACGAGATAAACCGATATTATGTGTGATGATTTATTGGAACTTAACGCGGCGTGCGGTTTATCTTGTTACTACAGCGAGAAAATTAATTAATACAATCCTCGAAGTGGGAATCGAATCCACAACCGTGGCGCTCACTTTCAGACACTATGACGCTGCGCCATGAGGGCCTTTATTATTTATATTATACTAGTGGGCGCGGCTTCGCCCGCTTATTTGCACCCTTAGGGGTGAATGCTAAAAAAACCACGAAACACATGTTCAATAAAATATTTTTAATAGTCTGAATTGAATTTTTTATAAAAATCGATGGCGATTTAAAGATTTTTCCATATAAACTTTCAACCC